>JAXIVD010001331.1:2500-70000 GCA_036785275.1 Cancer borealis | reverse complement strand
ATGTATTAATTAATTGAATATAGCATAGAGGTGAAAAATAAAGTGTTATATCTGTTTTTGTAATAGTCATGGTAGTGGTAGCACAAATTAATACCATAATTTTGCTGGGAACGGAAATTTACTTATACTATATATATTAAATTATCTTCCAGTTTATTTATTTTATTTTATTTTCTTATTCCTATAACCAAGAAACTTAGAAATCTGTGTGTAACTGTTTTTTTATTATTCATTATTTTTTGTGGGAGGCTGGAGGAAAACAAACATATGGCTTAAAATGTAAAATAATGTAAGAAAAATAAAGAAAAAAAAACTTCTATGTAGGCCAATTGTGTTGGGTTAGATTTTTTTTTTAGGGGAATTGTGAGCATATGCAGGTGTGTGTGTGTGTGTGTGTGTGTGTGTGTGTGTGTGTGTGTGTTTTATCCTTCAAAATCTTATGATAATATTGATATTTTCCCAGATACTTGGTGTGGCAAGAAGTGTTTGACAATGGAGTGAATATTGCCGACGACACGGTGGTACACATATGGAAGGATGGAGGAATGCCACTCATCTTCAAGGAGGAACTGATAAAAGTAAACTATATTATCATTCCTCATCAAGTACAGGTTGACTATTAATAATCCGGCATGAGCAAACAGGTAATTCTGGCTACAGCGCCATCAAAACACAAACATAAACAGTGCCTCCTTGAAAACAGTGATGCACCAACTCGGGAAATTTGAAACTGCACTCTGAAATTCATGCCGGAAAACTGATGGGACCGGAATATTGATTGCTGTATTATTTTGAGGCTCTAAGCTAAAATAACCTAACCCTAACCCTAACCCTAACCCCAACCCCAACCCTAACCTAACAGTGTGGTGCTGTGACCAAATATCTGACATGTAAGTATTGACCTCGGGAGAAGACGCTAATGTTATTTGCATATTCTTCTAGGTAACTTCTGCCGGTTACAACACCATTCTGTCATCGTGTTGGTATCTTAACTACATTAGTTATGGTATTGATTGGCACAAGTATTACAATTGTGACCCGCAGGACTTTGAAGGTCAGTATGTAGTTGTAGGTCAATGTTTTCATGACAAATAATATCCCTCACTCAAAATTGATAGTGTGAATTAGACTTTTAGATCATTATTTACTGTATCTTGATCTATTTTTTTGGTTTATTTTTCAATGCTTCAATTCCAAACAGTATCACTCACTCAAAATTGATAGCATAAGATATGAGTTTATTAATGGATAAAGTGGATTAGAATCTTAGATATATAATTAAGGAACATATTTATCTATTTTCTGTATTTTTTTCCCCATTAAGGTACAATCTATTTTCCATCTATTGTTCCGCCCTTTAGGTACAGATGCTCAGAAACGCTTGGTACTCGGAGGGGAAGCTTGCATGTGGGGAGAATACGTGGATAGGACTAACCTCATTCCCCGCACCTGGCCGAGAGCTTCTGTGGTAGCCGAGAAATTATGGAGTAGTCAATCCCACACAGTAGACAGTAATGCAGCAACACCACGCCTTGAGGAACACCGATGCAGACTGCTGGGTAGAGGCTATGATGTTGAGCCTCTCTGGCCATCCTTCTGTCCTACTGACACTATGTAACTAGGATGGTTAGGAAATTGATGTATGTCTGTTTGGAAGGGTATAAGGATTAATGAAAAAGGTTGGGTTAAAATAAATCTGATACTACTGATAATATATAATACTTTAGGATGATAAAGAAGTTTGTTTATGTATGTTTAAAGGTGTAAAAGGACTGTGTAAGGTTAGGTTAAATAAATCTATATTATGGTTGGGTTAAAAATCTATTATATGGTTGGATAAAAATCTTTATTATGGATGGTAAAAAAATCTATATTATGGATGGGATTTTGAGTGTAGATAATGACTATAATGTGATAATGAGTATTTTCTTCCATATGTAAAAATATTATTATCTATTAATTGTTTTTTTAAGATTTTTCTCTTTATTTGTGAAGTTTTCCATATCTTTCCTGCCCTACACTTGACTTGCCACACCGTTATATTCATAGTTTTCAATGCAAAGGCTGCATTGTAATACTTTATACTTAAGACATTAATTGTAAAAGTAAACATGATTCAACAACACTCACCAAGGTTATAATATTTAGTTATCCTTTACCTGTGGCACCGGTAGGCTTCATGGAGGCCTTAGATGGTCAGCTTCCGCCCGTTAAAAGCACAGGTTAGATTTTTCAAGTGATGCCTCGTTTTATATAAAGAGCCTCATGCTGCCCACGGAAGCTCCTCGAGCATATAACTTTACAGTCCCATCGAGGATGGTGTTATGGCAGCATGTGGGTGATCTTTGGCCACTCAGCGGTAATACCAAAGAAAAATGGCCAGTACATGCTGGGGCTTAAACTCGGGACTCTAGCTGGTATGCCCCACTGCTAGTAACTAGGCCACCGCCTCCTTCTATGTATTGTAATATAGGATGAAGTGACGCTAACTCTACTAGAACTGGAACAATAAAAACAAACTTTTTTTTAGGAAAACTTTAATATTGAAAAGTGGATGTGATTCAAGGATATTATTTGTTTAACATTACTAACTTTACAATAAATAAAACTGTTTGTTCAAGCAAGTATTACTGAAGATGATGCCAATATAAGGGGTAATCTGTATAGTTAATAGGGATTAGTCTATACAGTATATCAGTATATGTATCAGTATATAAATTGTATTGAAAATTTTATATTCATCATAGATTGAGGAAAATATGCAGAACCATTTTATTTTATCATAACTGTTGTAATAACTATTGTGATATTTTAATTTAACTTCCAATTGAATGTAAAATATTATATTAATTATACATATAAAATAAGTGACATATTAATTATACATATAAAATAAACTTTGCACAAAACCTTAACGTTAATTAATTACTCAATGGAGCATCATTAAAAAATTCCAGATAGCAATTATATTACTTACAGGATCTATTATGTACAAAACCGACCTTTTTTAACATCTCATTTATCAAGAACAAAATACGGCTACACTACTTTTTTCTTGACTATGAAAGTAAAAAAAAAAAAATACATCTTGACTCACCCCATTCCTGTATTCTTGGGTTGCCAGTCTTTGGATTTTTCTATTAGATATTGGATTTTCGCTTCAATCTTGAAGTTTTTAATTTGAAATCCAATGAATCTCTGCATCCAAGTAAGCCAGAAGTTACCAGTGACTTTGATTACAACTCTATCCAAGTCTTTCTACACTAATGTAAACTCAATCACAGGTGAGACAATGCAGCAAATTTTCTCCCAATATATCTTAATTAATAGATATTAGTCTATGTTTAAAATTGTTTATAGGTACCTTGGGTTATTTTGTGTGTGTAATCTTGGAGTTTTTGGTAAGGTCATCTTGGATTTTCTCATTTTCCCCAAGGCTTCAGGGTCCTAAGGGGTCTGTGGTGGTCCCATGCCGGGGTGAGGCAGGGGTGCAGGGGGCCAAGGTTGGTGAGGTCACGTTGCGCTGCGTCGACGGACTAGGTACTTGCCGTGAGCTAGTTGGGCGAGGGTGATTTTAAGGCGGATACTGTCTGGGACTTTCTTAACCATGATCTGAAAACAAGATAGATGGTTCTCTAGTCACTCTTAACCAATGTTGACCTTGCATCTCGCCTTCCATTCATCTCACAACTCTTAACCTAAACTACAACATTGAAGGAAAGGAAATAATTGTGTTGTGAAAGTCCAGTTGACCTACACAAGGCAGCTCCTGTGCAGATTAACTCACCATGTCTCCACTCGCTACAGTCAGAATGGCATTGAAACGAGTGCCGTCCTTACACTCAATCATCACTGCCTGACCTTTGTGGAACCTAGAAAGGAAAGAGAAAATACAGCTTCAATATAGAACAACATCACCTTGCATATTGATAGGATAGAAATCTCATCAAATATAGGAAAAAATAGAAAAGTTTCAGACGGCTAAATGTTATTGTATATCAGAATAAAACTTCCTTCCATCAACCTAGCTCACCATTTCTTGTCAAAATACAGCTTTCCATTTTCAATCTTGGGTTCATTGGTGATGATGTCAGCTGGCGACGGTGTTGTGGTGGCTGGCGGATGGCAATACACATTAAGGATTAGGTGGTGGTGGTGGCAGTGGTGGTGGTGGTGGTGTTACGTTAAATTAAATAGTTAGAGTTATGTTGTCTAGATTAGGTGGTGGTGGTGTTGCGTTAAATAAAATGCTTGAATTAAATAGTTAGGTTTAAGTTGTCTATGTCTGTGGTGACCCATTTAAGGTTTGAGTCATTCCTTCTCTTCCTTTACATTGATATACTAAAATTCTTTCCAATAAAATACTTTCCTTAAATAGTTAGGTTATAGATATTTAGAATGAACCACACAATGCTTGAATCATCCTTTCCCTTCCCTTGCTTTGATATAAATACAATGAAAGAATTTAATTATTACTATATTCCTATTCTCTTTCCTTTTATCATCCTTATCCATAGTTATTTTCAGGAATATTGTGTTGTTATGCATTATCTTATTCTCTTTCCTCCTTACTTCCTTTTTTATTACTCTCTCTCTCTCTCTCTCTCTCTCTCTCTCTCTCTCTCTCTCTCTCTCTCTCTCTCTCTCTCTCTCTCTCTCTCTCTCTCTCTCTCTCTCTCTCTCTCTCTCTCTCTCTCTCTCTCTCTCTCTCTCTCTCTCTCTCTCTCTCTCTCTCTCTCTCTCTCTCTCTCTCTCACTGATCTCTTATCTTTCTCTCTCTCTTTCCTCTTTGCTTCTCTCATTCTACTCTACCTCCTTTTTTTAATTCTCTCATTCTCATTCTCTCTTTCGTTTCTCCTCCACTTTCTCTTTTCTTCCCTCTATCTCTCATTCTCCTCTAATCTCTCTTTTCTTCTTTCTATCTCTCCTCCTCCTCCTCCATTCCTTCCTCTGTTCCTTCCTTAACTCACTTTTCTTCATGTTCAGCAGTTTACTCTTGTTAATTAGCTTCAAGTCGTCATCCATCTCCCTCTCGTCAAGTAATAGTTGTAGGGTCGTTGAAACAGGCTTGCGTCTCTTCTCTATAATTGGCGCAGGCTCGTTCCCGCGTCTACGTAGCTTACGGGTTGATACTGGCTTGTACTAGGGTGATAGGGTGATAGGAAGAAAGGTTAAGGGTGATAGTAAAGAAGGATTAACGGCCATATGTTACAACAAATATAGGGTCTGTATTCTAGGCCCTGTAGTCAATTCATTATCTTAATAAATAATAATGACATATAGGGATTGCGAAATACACACAATAGCAGACTCAAAAATAGTATTGGAATTTTTTTTCAATACTTTTTCCAATAATATTTCACAAAGTGTAGGGTTTTGATTACTTTTTAAGATAATGAATTGAAGTAATGAATTGAACTAAAGAAGGATTATACAAGGGAAGGGAGTACAGTGTTCCCTCCAATTTTGTGTGCACTTGGTCGACATTGAAAGACACAAAATTCAAATTCACAAAGTTGGAATCATTAACCTTATGGTGATTTTAGTCATATTTTTGTCCTTGTTTGCATACAAATACATGTAATTATACTTAATCTAATATTATTCTGTGTATCAACTAGCATCTTCTTACCTCCATAGAATCTCCAGTTAATTCCAATGTATACCTTTCCTGCTCAATAATTTTTTTCTTCTCCTCGAGTTCAATGAGTAAATTCTCTTTCAGTTCTTTTTTCTTCTCTTCAAATTCCCGAGCAGCTAAACGCTTCTCTGCCGCATAGTCGCGTTCAACCCACTCTGTCTCGATGTCCCGCCAAAGGTCGTTTAGCCGCAGCCTGTGATAGTTAAGTTAAGTTAGGTTAGGGAGGGAGAGGGAGAGAGAGAGAGAGAGAGAGAGAGAGAGAGAGAGAGAGAGAGAGAGAGAGAGAGAGAGAGAGAGAGAGAGAGAGAGAGAGAGAGAATTTATGAACAATAATAATAATATACATATCCTCTTTACCTTTCCTTGTATGCAGCATCAATTTTCTTCAGTTTTTTGTTGTATTCCGGGTGTGAGTTGTCGCGCAGCTGCTGCAACTGTTTCTTCAGCTGTCCTAACTTGTCCTGGTACATCCTGGGAGGTAAAATAATAATAATAATAATAATAAATAAGTATGTAGTTATGTACTTGGTGGTTGTGTATCTATTTTTTTAAATAATACGTAGGGCACCAGTGTTGATGCATAACACGCATATCACTCACACTACCACACACACACACACACACACACACACAGGAGGGTAGGATATCCAGCCTTCCGTTCCTACTGACATTACAAGGTCACAAACTATGGGCTTACTCCTGTACCTATTTTACTGTTAGGTGAGCAAGGGTTACAGCGTTTAAGAACACAAACACATTTTGTCTTCATCCGACCTGGGATTCCAACCCAGAACATCTTGGTTGTGAGCCCAGCATGCTAACCATTACACCAATGGACCGGTGGCAGATTAATATTAATGTTAACACTACAAATTCAATCTATTGGTGTCATTATTCAATTCATGAACACCCAACAAGACATTAAAAAAAATATACATAGCTAGTGTTTCCCTTACTTTAACAATTATCAGAAATACGCCAATGATTTTTTTATTTTTTTATTTCCTGAACATCACAAAACATTGAACAAAATATATGATGTTTCTCTTTTCTTACTTTAACAATGATTAAAAATAGCCAATGATTTATTTAACCTTGTAATCTATTATATATACTGAAACAAAAACCCAGTTAATGAAGAATGAAATGCCTGGAACTCTTCCTGAACTAGATACAAATTGTTACATAGTTTGTGAGGTTATAACATACTACTACTACTACTACTACTACTACTACTACTACTACTAATAATAATAATAATAATAATAATAATAATAATTTAACACTCACTGTTCCTTGATGCCTGCGTACTCCACTTTTCCTCTAGGTTCTCCCTCACTACCAAGGTCAGTATCTGTGAAGTAAATAAGGTCAGTATACATCGAACAAATATTCATTATGATAGTTATAGAGTTTAATTAGGTCTATCAGATGCTGCAATGATATTTCCAATATCTCTAATAGCTTCCAAGAAAATTAGAACGATATCAATTTTTTGAAAAAAGATACAGTTTAATTTTACAGCGTAATTATTACACATAGAACAAATATTCATTATGACAGTTTTAGAGTTTAATTAAGCCTATCAGATACTGCAATGATATTTCCAATATCTCTAATAGCTTCCGAGAAAATTAGAATGAAATCTATTTTTTGGAAAAAATATACGGTTTAATTTTACTCTCAGAGAAGAGGAGCACCGCCCAACCATTTCAAGTTAGATTAAGTTAAGTTAAGGTATTTCTGCATAACTACTGCTCAGACACTATCAATATAAATAGGCAGTGCTTACAAGTACAGCAGCCGTGCAAATCGGAGATGACAATGGGGTACGGCTGCCGTATCTGTAAGCACTTATAGGCACAGCTTACAGGTAAAGCAGCCGTACGAATAGTGCTCAGTTATAGATACGGCACGTGCTTAACTTTTGGGTACTAAAATATAAAAAGCTTATATAACCAAAACGAATCGAACCAAACCTAACATAACATAATCAACCTAACATAACTTGAAAGATGCTTTACCAGGTAAATAATAAGGCACAGGCCGTAGGAATAGCGGATTATTCTTTTGATAACTTTTTAAGTGTTTTTGAAACTCTTTGTACGATGAAAATGTCAAATTTAATGCAAACACGATGGGTAACACTGGGGCATGCCGTACCAATAAGGGGTGACAACGGGGTACGGCTGCTGTATCTGAAAGCACTTCACTTCAAATTTTAGGCTCAGCTGACAGGTACGGCAGCTGTATCCTCATAGTGCTCGGTTATAGATACGGCACGTGCCTAACTTTTGAATAAATAGCTTATTTAACCAAACCCACGAGTACCTAACATAACATAATCAACCTAACATAACTTGAAAGATGCTTTACCAGATAAATAATAAGGCACAGGCCGTAGGAATAACGGATGACAACGCAGTACGACTGCCGTATCTCTAAGCACTTTGTATATTCTATTACCCAAAAGTTAGGCACATGCCATATCAATAACCGAGCACTTACAGCTACGGCTGTCGTACCTGTAAGCTGTGCCTTATTCTTAACACACACACCTAATATTTTTCTCTCACCTTCCCGCTGCTCACCTTCGTCACTTTCTCGGTCTTCATAGTCTCTGGAGTCCTCAAAATCAGCATCATTATCATCATCATAATCATAGTCATCTTGAGCCAAGTCTCCTGAACCTGGTGATCTTGGTGACGCTAACTCAGACATCACTATAACGTATTACTAACTCCTCCACGCCTCTCAATGCCTCAGTCACTTGGGTCACGTTAAGGTGTCTTTCTATCTCTCACTATAACGTATCACTAACTCTTCCACGCCTTTCGCTGCCTCAGTCACTTGGATCACGTTAAACTGTGTATTTCCTTAAGTTTTTGATCATATGTGTGGTTGTTACGTTATTACAGATTTACTTTTGTTTAGAAAGACATCACATCAAGAACACAACACAAGTTTACACTTTACACAACACAGTCGGTTTAACGGTATTACTTTTCCGATTTTTTATATCGGTATTATGGTGTTTCGGCACTGAATAATGTTAGTTATTATGGTTTTTCAGCCTATTAATGTTACGTATTATGGTTTTCCATCATTGAATTTTTTCTTCAAATTTGTACGATGAATATTGTTATTTTCCTTTTTTTTCGTGATTTATTTATCTATTTTTGTTTACATTATTGGGTAACAATCAATTATGCAGAAGCAATTGAATACAAAAATGGCTGATGCCGCCAATTTAGGGAACTCAATGCTATGCGAATGTAGAGTTACGCATTTTCTGAGATTGTAAAATATGTTTTTTGTCATAAAAACAAATACCGATACCGGTAAATTAAGGAAACCAACTATTACCGGTATATTTTTGTTACTGATACCGGTATATTTTTGATACCGCACATCCCTAGTTTGATTACCTAGAGATAAAACGAAAATAAAAAACTTATTATACACAGAAACGCGAGTATAAAGTAAAAATCTCCCACGAAGCAAAGAAAATCTCTAATGTTATTTAGCTACATGCAAAGCCAAAAAAAACCGTAAGAAATAATGTAGCCTGCTATTAGATCACAATAATGGTAAACTAATCAGCAATGACAAAGGCCTCTATTCTGAGTTTAACGTTCAGTAACGTCTTTGCTGAGGAAAATAACGCAGGAAAACATCAATTAAAGGCTTTGCTATAAAGGCTTCAATGTCAGAAATGGTCTCACTAGTGGGAGGAGAGAAGAGAATGGGAGTAAAAGTTTTCTTGACAGAAGGTTGTAGAGAAGATTTAGTGATTAAGGAGGAAGTAAGATCAGCAGATAGTTTTGTAGGGAAGCACAGGAGCGAGGCTAGTTTAGTTTAAGAATATGGCGTGGGAGGGGAGCAGGGTTGGAAGTTGAAGGAGTAAAAGTTGGGATGTCAGGGTTGAGTGCAGGAAAAATATTAGTTACTGGCACTGAAAGAACTACAGGGAGATTGAGAGAAGTGGAAAGGGAAGAAGCAAGAGATGGGGATGAAGAGATCGTAATAGCAATGGAAGAGGTAATTGTGCTAGATGAAGGAATAACAGGAGTGAGAGAGGAAGAGGTATGAGTGGAGGAAGGAGGATGGAATATAGTAGTACTAGTTGGAGAGGTAGTGCTGACCTTGGTCCAAGGGTTTTAGTTTTAGTGGAGATGCGCTGAGAGAGAAGAGCCTGCTGGAAGCCGCAGTGATGAGCTTCTTGTCTAGCTTCTTTGAGTGTTAGGTCATGTTTGAAGCAGAGGACAGCAATCTCCAATCAAATTTGTAGACTGGTGGTGTAAGGATATACAATCGTATGACTGTATACTCTCTTTCACAGTACAATCTACTATAGTACTACCTACATATGATGCAAATATATAACATAGAAGAATTTATAGAATGAATGCAAACTCTATAATTTCAGTTAGATATATACATACAGCCCAGTGGTAAAAATGAAAGAAAAACATGTACAATAAACTATAATTTTATCATTGAAATACATAGAAAAATAGTATGTAATGAAACTTTTTGGCATATTTACACTATAACCTTCTACATCCTCCATGGCACTAATCATTGTTCTGAAGTTTGTCAAGTTGCCTCTGGAGTCTGGTCACAGTTAGCCTGGCCTGCCGCAACTCATGAACCAGACGTGCAGAAGGTGTGTCCTCAGATATGCCCTCAAGCAGTGTCAGTTTCTGCAGCAGCACCTCCTTCTCCCTTAGAAGGGCTTCCTCCCGTGCAGCAGCCTCCTGTACAACGCCCTTCACATGTGACAAAAGCCGGGATTTCTGCCGTAATTGCTCTTCTAGTGTGGTGATGCGAGATTCATATTCCAGTACCATGGCTGCCCCAGCTTTGCGTTGACCAACTGGGCTTTTCTTTTCTGCTATGAGCCTTCCTTCCTCCTCCTCCTCCTTCTGCTGGAGACGGTATCTTAACGCAGCAACTTCCCCTACAGCATCATGCAATCTGGATTCTAGGTGGTGTTTCTCTTCCAGTGCCTTTTTCAGCTTTAGTCTAAACTTAATTTCATTTTCATCCTGTTCTGATTGCAATGAATGGGAAACTGTATGAGTATCATTTTCCTTTTCAATGTTTCCAAATGGTTTCTTAGGTGGAATTCTCTCAGGTGATGGGCTGACTCTGCTCTGCCTGATGGGTTGCCTACTGTGGCCTGGGGAGGTGAGAGTTTGGTTCACACTTCTCATTTCCATGGAGTCAAGGGTTTTCAGGCAGACTCGACACATCTTCCCCGTTGACAATTTACTTAGATTGTTAAATTTATGTGAAAGGGATAGTTTATCTTTTTCAACCCTACTTAAAAGTTCTCTACTGGTGCTGAGTTTCTTCACATTATCTTCCTGAGCAGTCTCTAATTCTTTAACTCGAGCTTTCAACTTGTCCATTGAAGCTTTCAGCTTTTTCCTCTCCTCCCACCTCACCACTTGCTCGTGGCTTCTGACCTTGCGAGCCTCACTCTCCTGAACCTCCTCAGTGCCTTCTATTTTCTCAAGTTTTTCCTGCAGGTTCGCAATTGCTCGTGCAATTGCTCCAGCAGACCTTCCTTCCAGATCCTCTAGTCTTTGCTTTATAGAGCTATTTGCATTTTTCTGCTGGAGCATGAGTCTTTCTATTTTCAACTTTTCTGTTGTAAGTGTCTTGACCTTTTTATCTAAATTTTCTATTTCAGCATTACTTTTCTCCTTCATCTCAGTCACAGAGAGACTCTGCTCATTATAGTGTTTTTGCAGTTCATCTCTTTTAGCGGTAACCTTCTCCAGCTCTGCCTTAAAGGATTCAGTTAGTCTGTTGGTAACATGGGATATTTCCTTTTCAATATTCACAGGATCTGTCTTCTGTTGTTTAGCTTCTTCCTGTGATATACTTTCCTTCATATCATTCACAGCAAGAGAGAGCTTGGCCACCTGTTTCTCTTTTTCAATAAGCTGATCCCTTAACTTTTCTACCAGTGTTCTCATAATGGCTGATGGTGTACGGTTAGCAGAATTTTTTAATGTACTTATCTCCTTTTGCATCTGATCCCTTTCTGCACGCAGCTTATGTATCTCACCTGAAAGTCTCTCCAACTCTCTCTGATGCTGCTGTATTCGCACTTGATTGGACACCTCCATGTGATCTCTCTCCTCTGTATGCTCACGTCGAGAAATTGCCAAGTTGCGTTCCAATTCCATTACCTTCTTCTCAGCTGCATTCAACTGAGTTCTAGATTCTTCTAGTTGTTTTTCAACAATTTTTACAGTTCCTTCTAAATTCTGGATTTGGACAATCTGTGCCTGTTTCAGAGAAGAGGAGGAGAAGTCATGGGTTGGAATACTGTCCAGGTGGGAGTGGAGTTCACGCACTTTGGCCTGTGCTTCGTCACGTTTCTGGGTCATGTGGTAAAGTTCATCCTTATATTTAGCAATAAGAGCTTGTCTCTCCTCATGTTCTTTGGCAAGTAGATTTTGGTAATGAGTGACAGTGTTCTGACTCAAATGGAGGCGCTCCTTCAACCCCTCCATGACCACTTTTATGCTCTCGTCTTCAAGCTGAACTTTAGTGGGTCCTGTTGTATCTCTTGAATCTTGTTTTTTCTCAGAATGTCCAGTGTCTTGTGTGGTCCTCCCTTGTTGCCTTAATTCATTGATAATTTTATCTCTGACAATAACTTCTATCTCCTTTTCACTGATTTTTTTCTGAATTTTACAATTTTCGTCTTTTAGTTTCTCTGTCTCTTTATCTGCTATTTCCAGTAATGTTACTTTATTCCTTAAACAGTCTAGTGCTTGCTCAAGCTGCTTTGGCATTGGTAGTGATGTATCAGGTATGTCAAGTAGTGTTAGAGTCTTCCTATTGATCACTGCTTCCTTATGCCTCTTCTCATGCTTTGCTAGTGTTTCATTCAGCTCAGCCTCTCTTTCATCACACACCAACTGTTCATTCATCCAAATTTTTTCTAAATTAATTAACTGTGTCTGCAACTCACTGATTCTCTGTTCTTTTTTATCTAACTGGTTTAAATGGAGACTGTCATTGGATTCGAGTGTTTGCACCTTTTCCTCAAGTTCCACATTCCTTAGCCTGGCTTCCTCCAGCTTGGTGCACCAGTTCGACACATGATTGGAGGGTTTGGGAGATGATAAGGCTGTTTTGAGGTCATCTAAAGCCTCTTGTTTTATCTTGAGTTGTCTAAGAGTGATGTGAGACTCCATCTTATCATGCTGGGCACTAAGTAGAGCTTCTTTAAGACTATTTCTCTCTTGTCTCATTGTCTCCAAGATCTCAACCAGTTGTTCTTGCTGTGATAGAGGCACAGCACCTGCATACTGCTGTCTGTAATATTGGGAAAAAAAAAAAAAAAAAAAAAAAAAAAAAAAAAGAGGTAATTATGAATTCTTCTTGTTTAAAATATAGCATCTCCAAATGATTTAATAATCACATTTTTTAGAAACCTTCACACTAGGATATAACATTATGATTACTACTAGAACACATTAAGAATCTTCTGAAATCACTAAAGCCCTAAATCTACTGGATGCATTTAATATTTGGCTTTATTTTTTAAATTTGAATAAAATGCATCAACTGTTGACAGATCCTTACAGAGAGGAGCAGCACGGCACTCACCTGAGGTCCCTGATGATGAGGTGGAGACGGGTGGCCCTCGCCCGATTGGTGTCACCGGAGGTTTCAAGGAGGCGTTCTCTATCCCTCACTTGCTGTGCTAAACGCAACACCTCAGCACTCTGCTTCTCCTCAACAACTTTAATTTCTTCTACTTGGTGAATTAACTCTAAGTTCTTGACTTTCAGGAAATATATCTCTTGATGAAGATAATCTAGAATGAAGCAAATGGGAAAATTAATATTTTACCCTTATCAACACCAGCTTAGTCTACAGAAAACTTAAGCACACATTGAACACTGAATAAGATATAAAAGTAAAATACATTGCATTAATGGGATTGAAAGCAAGTTTTATATTCAGTAGATATGCTTGAGAAACTGCTCCAAGATATTACAACGGCATACTAACAAAGAACAGGTAACAAAATTAAATTGAATAATTAAACCTATTTTCATGTAATATAATTAATATATTGCATATCAAAGACAACATACATCATCTAAAAAATACATGATAATAAAAAAGAATCTTACGTATTTTTGAGCGTTCATCACTGATAGCAGCTAAATCCTGGGTTTCCTGTCTAAGTTGATCCAATTCAACTTGATTGACAGACTCAAGCAATTGTTTTTGTTTCATCTGAGTCTCCATCACATCCACTGCTGCCTTGAGGTGCCGCACAGAAGAGGACAGCTGTGCCTGGCCAACCAATGACATAACTCTTATAGCAAAAGTTTTTTTAATTAATCAAATAATATATGCTACAAGTAAACACAGTCCATCACAAAACTATAATCATCATCACTTGTTTAGACAAATGTTCTTTTGCAGAAATATAATGCATACATTTTCATTGGTGAGATCCTCTACTTTTTTGGTGACAATTTCATACTCCTGGGGCAGGATAGCACCCTGGAGGCGGTGACGCAGATCAGTTTCAGTTGTCTGTAGACTGAGGTTCATCTTGGAGGTGGTAGAAAGTGTGTTCTGCAGCTCCTGGACCCTCCTGTACAGCTCCTCACACTCTCCTGCAGGACCCACCATGTTGGATAAGACCACAGGCAGTGTACAAAATCCAATACATGCTACCGAAATCTTGAAATGAATTTCAATGTAATGGAGATCACATCATGATATTCTGGCAATTTCAGTTCAACCTTATGTTGGCAATATTAAATGATAAAGAAAAGTATAAAGCTAACAGTTCTTCAGTGTGACAGAAGAGTTTTAGGTTCCAATGACAATGCATCAAATCATGGAAAGTGAAGAGAACACGGGTAATATGCCAGCAGTATGGTGTCAAATTGCTGGAAATTCTGCCGATCTATATGCCAGACTGTTATCCCCCAAAGGGAAGTAACCAAGACAAGGCACACCAGAGTTCATGGAGAACTTGCTCTCCTCTCCAACTCTGTGCTGTCTTTTCGTAGAATATACAGAGGAGGGGCTTCCTAGACCCCTCACTCCATCCATTTTCTTATCTTTTATGAACCACAGGGATTACAGTGGTAACATTCCTGTAACCCCCACCACAGAGCTAGATATTTTTTGAATATAGTAAATAAAATTTCTATCTATCTATCAATCTACCTCCTTTTTACCTTCAAGCAACTCTCTGTATTCCTTAATATATCATATAATATTACTAAAAGAAATGGGGCAGATGGCTAGGAACACTCTCTCTAGGGAACTTTTCATTTCAACAAAATAAAAAAGAGAGGACAATTTGATTTTTTAAAATCATTTGTTTATATTTCCTTTACTTTACTCATGTGGTGAATGTGGGTTAAATATGAAAAAAAAGAAATCGACCAACTACCTTACCTTTAATGTTCTGATACATGATAGTTGCATGCTCAGCCTTCTGTTTCTCTGTTAGTTCACGCAGTTCCACGGCTGCCATCTGCTTTGACAACAGAGCAACTTGCGGCTGGAAAGACACACTGCAATGATGTTGGAGTCCTTACATTGTTCACGCTTATGAATAAGTCTGCTAATTCCACAATTATATTTGCACATGAATATCTACTGTTTCAAATTGTAAGTCTTAGGATATTTAGCGCAGACCCTTAGCTAGATTGAGAATGGAGCATGTGCAGCTCTTTAGCTAAGCTTCTGTTTCATGCATATAACATTGCCATCTGAGGACAGTATATGGCAGCAATACCAAAGAAAGAAAAGTGGCCAGTGAATATCGGGACTCAAACCCGGGACCCTAAGTTCACATGTCCTAATGCTAACCACTGTACTACCGCCTCCCCAAGATACATAAACTAATGTATGTTGGTTTGATCCTATGCAAACATAGAAGCATATAAGGTAAAATGAAAGGAAGGGGTTTTTAAGGGAGGAAATTGGTTGGTACCCTAGAAAGAAAGGACAGCAGGCATGGAAATAGAAAAAAGGGACTGTGAGATGGAATAATTATACCGATAATCACTTTTGGTGTCGAATAAAAATCAAAGGATCCAGGAAGGATCCAAACAGTAGAAATGTGTTACATGATAAAAGTCTATGAAGGAAGAAGAATGGATGGTGAAAGTGTGTGTATGACAAATATGGTAAGTCTAGTAGAAGCGGAGGAATGAAATGTGGAGTGATGATGATGGTCAAATGCAGCACCCTAATGGTTTGGCCACATAGAGAAAATGCCAGATAATAAAATGACAAGGAGGGTGCGCATGCAGTGGGTGCTAATGAAATGGGTAGACTAGGTGCTAGAGTACGTAAGAGAAATGGGGGAGAGAAGATTAGAGCATAAAAAGGAGGAAATCTAAGAACAGGAACAAATGGTAACACTTTCATCATTGCCATCCCTGGATAGAGTTCTTATGAACACAGATAAGATGTATAGATAGATAGAGTGAAGGTAATAAAGCAACAATATTACATCATGTTTCTGAAGCATGTTACCTGAACTGGTATAGTGTTGCCTCCAACAAGATTCAAAGAGGCTTGTAAGGAGTGTATCTTCTCTCTGGCACTCTCCAGTTGCTGGCACAACTCTTCCCTTTCACGCAGTAACTGTTGCTTCTCAGCCTCAAGCTCCTGTCCTTGGGTTTTTTCCTGCATCTTGATATAAAAGAAAAAAAACTTTATCTCAGGTTTCATCATAAATCTAGTTAACCTATTTCATGTTTTATTATCCTTTTAGTCATTATATTAGCTCCAATTATTACATCTAGTAGTCTTTCATTATTCATATGAATATTATAAATATGGGTCTCCTTTTCCACTCTCAAACAATCGATTAAAGTTAATCTTGCTTTTACTAACTCTTGTACCAAAGAATAGTTAGAATTCTGTAAAGCAAGTTTTCCCTTTAAAACACATTGCTTAGTGCATACCATGAGGCTTTGTTGCTGAAGGAGAAAGCGGTATTTGGCAGTGGTAGCAGCCAACTGAGCACAGGTCTGATCAGCTGCTGTCCTTGGAACACACCCACTCAATTCATTCTCAAGCTGGTAGATGCGATGCTTCAAAATCCCTTGTTCTTTCTCACCCTCATGCTTAAGCTTTATTGGTGCAAAAAGAGAAAACTTCTATGTATGAAGTAGTTCATGCAAACTAATATTAATGATTTACCTTCAAGGAGTAAAATAGTCATCCCACTTCATATATAAAACCACAAAACACAAATGACTTGGCAGCAGTACCACTTACTTTAACATAGTAAGGTATACAAATCATGCCTGTGAATGTGAGAACTTAACTACTCTCTACTTGTTTATATATTTGTATAATTGTATAATATGGACACCATTGCCCGTTCATTTATTAATACTGAAACTAAAATTATTTTTTTTAACAAAAATAATCTCTTTTAATAACAATTCATCTATCTATTTCTCTATTTATTTATCTATATACCTGGCTCATATCCCCATTTAAAGGGGATGGCCTAGACAAGGCATTTAGGGTTCAGAGAGACTTTATTCTCCCCTCCCCCTCTGCATCCTGTCTTTTCGTAGGAGATATACAGAGGAAAGGCTTCACAGACCCTCACTCCATCCCTTTTGGTTGCCTTTTACGAGCTGCATGGAATACAGTGGCATAGTATTCTTCCATTCCCCACCACAGTGTTATAATAATAGTGAATATATATAATTACTACATGACTAAACTATCAATTTTCTGTTGGCTAACTGGGATATGATCATAGTAAACAAATGTAGCATAAAGTACTGTAATTATCCCGAATGACTGAGTAAAGAATAAGACTGCTTCCCTTCCACCTGACCTAAGGCTACATACCTGTTTCACCTGAAGAAGGCTTTCCTGTAGGGTTTCTAATCGTCCCTTCAGTTGCTGGTGCAGGGATGCAATGTCATTCTCCTGGTTAGCACTAAGACGTTTTGCTATCTCTAAATCATATCTAAGCTCAGCAAGTCTTCTTCCCAACTGTGAACACAAAGAAGATAAAGTCAAGTTGTGAAAATAATGAGGACAGACTGGTATCAGTCTGGCAATATGGAGAAAAAAGATTAAATGTTTGTCGTATGTTAAATACTTTGAGGTAGAAGCTGCAATTGCTAAACAGTGGCCAAAAGAAGACTGATGAGGAGGTCTGGAGAAAAGAATTAGAAACTTGATGAGTATGTTGCATACAACAATTTTGATTAGTCAGCTGTTTTGCCATTAGGTGACTAAGGCAGCAACATGTGGCTCCTGCCACTTACTTAAAAATATCCATGTTATTGTGAAATAGATAAACAAATAATTAAATACGCAAATAAAACTAAATTAAACACTGGCATAAATAATAGCAGCACAATTTTTGTGTATGTCACTAGATCTCTTGGAAAATAATGAGATAAATTCTTGTACACTTTTCCCTCAATTTACGATTTGATTACGTTCGTAAAAACCCAATCGTAAATGATTGACCATATACCTAAGATATATTCTAATGGGATACATAGGGATTTGTTCCAGGCCCATTTATAATGTGATTCCGGGCAGAAATATAAAGACCGTGAGTATCAGGAGATGGAAGACTGAGGTACCGTTTGTGAGCCACCTCTATCATGGATCATCAAGAACAAGCTAAGTAGAACCAAGGTTTGTGAACTTTGTAGCTAGAGAAAGTGTGTGGGATGCACGCTTCCATGCTAGAGACAATAATCTCACTTATGCGTTCGGCACAAAGAGATGGATCTCTGACACGGAAGCAATAATCATTCAATAGAAAATGAGAATAGTACTTCCTAAGGTCATCCCACTTAACAGAGGTATAAAGCCAGAAGCACCTCCGTTTTGGTGGGTTCTGAGGAGACACTGGAGCAATAGAAAATGACGTTCCAACATCATATCAAACTAACTAAACACCACAAAATAAAAACAAGTCTGTCTGGCCAAATCTCACCTTGGCATCTACACCTGGCTGGCTTGAAGCAAAGGTGTCAAGGGTAGCCTGCAGCTCCTCCCTTTGAGCCTTGAGCGCACTTATCTCACACTCTAGAACACCCACTGCTTTTTCCATTCCTGCTTTCTCTGTTTTCCACTGCTCCTGCTCCCTGGCCAGCTGCAGGATGGATCAGAATGATTCAGTAAATATTCACACAATACTATGTGAAGTACTATAGCCAAAGAAAAGAAAATCAAAAGTACAAGAGTTCAGATTCTTCAAATTACTATAAATCATGTATTTTGTTTAAATATCATCAAACAAATAACTCACAATAATAATGATGCTGAAAGCAATTTTCCTTTGATATCAAATCATTCTCATAAGTAACAGCTCCAATACATTTGTGAAAAATTATCATGAAGAATAAAATAGAAAACTAGAATAATATAGACACACAACTACAAATTTAATTGATGACTCACAATAGTGACTCTTTGATGATATGTCCACCTTGTGGTCACCATATGGACAAGGCCAACATATACACTTTAAACTATATCAAGGATATTAAGGATTTGGTGATACAATATTCTCCCGAACAATCATAAAACAAAAGTTTCGCAACATACCAGTGTATTGAGATCTGACACTTGCACTCTCAGACCCTCAAACTGTGTAGTGTAGATGTCTACCGTCTTCTCTCTTTCACTGATTTCTTCTTCTCTTTTATTACACTCCTTGTTGGAAGCATAGTAAACAGATTACAAAGTATATAGCTGTTGAAGTCATAAAGCAAACAATGATACAATACAAGTAACTTTGATAACTTCAAGAATCAAATAATAACTATGTAGGTAGTATACTAGTACATATACTGATTATCAAAAACTCAACACAAAAACAAAATTAAAGGAAAAACAACTATTTACCTGCATTAAATAAGTAACTTGGTTTTTGAGTTTAGCAATGATCTCTTCAGCTGACGGAGGAAGGTCACCAAGGGTTTTGACCAGCTGTTCCAAGGCAGCTGTGGGAGACCTGCTTACTGGATCCGGAAGGGGGTCTGGGGATGCTCTTTCTTGGGGGCTTCTTGGTATGTCTTCTGTTTTTTGAGACTTCTTACTCTTCAGCTCCTTCTGAATTATTCTTTCTAGAGATACCTTTTCACCTTCAAGCCTGAAAGAAAAGAAAATTTCATGAAAAGATATTAGTTACATAGGACACAAACAATCATCTAATCCCGATCACAACATTGTGTGTTTGGGAAACTTTCAGTTACCTTTTACGGTGTGCTGCTGTTTGCTGACCCAGGGATCTGCATTATCTGAGTTTCTAAATAATTCTATGCAATACGCAAAGCCACCTTTAATAGAACACCACCTTGTTGTGGTAAAGAGGTTTCTGGATTTCAGTAATCAGCATAGCTCAACTAAAAAAGTGCAGCCATACTAGGCGGGCATATTGTGAGGAAACAAACTAGGAAATTGTGTTTCCCCACAAAGATGCACTAACCAAGCATGACTGCTCCATTCTTACAATAGCCCATTCCCTAGCAACGATGCAGGAAATGGCCGTGGTGGTGATCAGATCGGAACCACGGGATTCTATCAGCTGTACAAGGCTAAAACAAAGGAAAGAATAGGACCTCTTAAAGGAATGGAATGGTTCCTAATAATTATGCAATACTCTAATGTAATTTAGGTTATCAAAAGCAGTGCTCCAAAACTTTGTAGTGGCATATAGTGGTATTTTTCTGCTTATCTGAATTATATCCAACCGAATGAAGTAAAACATGTGAAAATGAAAATACCTGACCCTTACCTAAGACACTTTGCCCATAGTGTTTCCAGCTGTGCTTGTGTGTCACGGTCAATGTGGTCCTCCTGTTGCTGTTGAAGAAGCTGGGCCACTGCTGCACTAAGATGGCTTATCTGGCTTTCAAGAGACTGCAGCTGCTTTCCTGATGATGACTCTGCAAGAAAAATAGATATACCACAATTCAGACTTAGATGTTTTGCTGTTTCAATAGACATTTATGATAAAAGTGCGATGTTACTTCATCTTATTTTCCTCATGTATTTTGAGAGAGAGAGAGAGAGAGAGAGAGAGAGAGAGAGAGAGAGAGAGAGAGAGAGAGAGAGAGAGAGAGAGAGAGAGAGAGAGAGAGAGAGAGAGACAGAGACAGACAGAGAGAGAGAGAGAGAGAGAGAGAGAGAGAGAGAGAGAGAGAGAGAGAGAGAGAGAGAGAGAGAGAGAGAGAGAGAGAGAGAGAGAGAGAGAGAGAGAGAGAGAGAGAGAGAGAGAGAGCGAGAGAGAGAGAGAGAGAGAGAGAAAGTGGTACTGGGTAGATGTTTGGATTTAGCCTCAAAAAGTAGCCTGATCAGCTTGTCTCAATCTAAAACCTCCCTTTGAACCAGTGCCTATTTACTGCGTCTGCGCATTAAAGTCTATATATGACGTCACTGAGTGTTGGTCTCCATCGCAATGGTGCCAACGGTTACTAAGCTACGCGACATCCTCATCTCATTTCAAATCCATAGCTGCACGGAGTTAGAGCACTGTAATTCTTCATCAACAGTGGAATGTTTTAAGCATATATAGATCGATAGAAGGGTAGAAAGCAGCATACGGTATCATAGTTATAATTGTTCGGGTATAATTAGGATTAATAATAAAATAATGATACTTTCTGGTCTACTTCATGTTGGTTTGAGCTGCTTTTGCCTTGCCAAGCCACATTTATAAGGTTAATTGCATGTTTTGCTTTTGGTAAGTAGGGTAGTTCAGTAGAAGAATACCCAGTAGCTTATTATCTTGGTCCAAATTTCTACTGAGGAAAAGGGCTTCTAAGCTCAGGGAAAATGTGTGGGTTTAACCTTATAAGTACCAGTATTTATAAGGTTAGTTGCATGTTTTGTTTTTAAGTAATTCAGTAGGAGAATACTCATTAGCCTATAATGATTGACCTAAACTCTACTGACAGAAGGTCTACAAAGCACAGGGAAAAAGTGGAATTTTTATATTTTTCCTAAATATTCCTTGCCAAATTAAAGGTGCGTCTTATACTCCGGTGTGTTCTATATGGCAGGAAATACAGTATATTGTATGTATGTATGTATGAATGAGGATGTCTTTTCTTGACTAGCCCCCTATAAGAGGGATATAAGCTGGGTAAATAGATAAGTAGATTCTAAAACAGATGCAGAGTTGACTAATAACTGTGGAGGATATAACTGGTATGGAAATGCTCAATGTGACTGACCTGGTCTTGCTGCTTTGGGGACTTGTATTGTGGTCAGCTGCAGGGAACTCTTGGTGTTGGATAACTCTCGAGTCATTTCATAAATCTGAAAATTTGGCATTGTTAAATTAATTAAATCATCCAAGTTTTATGAGTGAAACTAAACTAAACTAAACTATAAAAAAAAAAAAAAAAAAAAAAAAAAAAAATATATATATATATATATATATATATATATATATATATATATATATATATATATATATATATATATATATATATATATATATATATATATATATATATGCAATACCTTAATGCTGAATGACAAGTAATTACTGAAGACAAATAACTGATGGGAAACATCTTGAATTGGATGGAGGTTAAACAGACCAGTACAGGAATCAATGAATGTTAATTAATGACATGATGGGAGAGGTGAGCAGTTATAATATGACATATAGAGACAAAAGCCAAAAATCCTAGCTCAATTAGCACTAAGTGAATATACACATTCACATATAAACAAAACAATAGTCTAACCTTAGTGCGCAGGGCAACCTTCTCATCTTGCAGTTTGTTGAGCTGGTTGGTGAGGTGTTCTATGATGCTCTTGCTTTCCTGCCAGTGAGTCTTCTTAACCCCAGGCAAGTCAATGTCCTCACGGGGCTCAAGATTCAACTGCTCCCTAGGTAAAGAATACTTTCCTTAGTGCATAGTTTACACTATTATAATCATGATTACCATAATTATTTACCATCATCAACATGAAAAACAATAATTAGAAACTCATAAACACCCTGCCTTTCTGTTTTACCAAATTCTTTCTGTCAAAGGGGATCGGATGATTAATATTCAACAAAACAATATAATACAGAAAATACAGCACTATTTCATAACCAAATGTGCCAAACTAAACATAAAGTGCCTTCCAATGTTTTAATGAGTAAAGTATGTAGAGATAACAAGTACATACAATAGCAGCTCGTGGTTAAATAAAATGCAAGAAATGCAAGATTCACGCAACAGTGAGGAGCACAACTTTTACTTACCTCATCAAAGGATAATCAAAGAAGGTATTACAAAGCACCACCACCCACACGCAATGCATTCATCACATTGAATGAGTCACTGAGCAGAACATACAGCAGTTTTAAAAATGGATTGTACAGTAACTTTGAAATTAACAAAGTTTTATCTGGTTTTAATGAAAATACATTTAGAATAGTATTTGAAAAAAAAAAAAAAAAACATACACATCATCTTTTATCATGTTAAATTTGTTAGTTATCAGTAGTATACTATTTTGCTGAAGGAATTGTACAAGCTATATAATACAGCTGGTAGTGAGTGTCATGGGCAGGCTAGAGAGACTGCAGCTCTGCAGACTTTAGGCACGAGTCACCACTGCATACAGACACAGACATACATCCACATTGAGATAACAAAATGGGCTATCCAAAATATCATGTACCTTTCAGGATAAAACCTAATATGCACATCAAGATAAATACTTACATGCACCTATACGCAGATAAATGACATTGAAAGCAAACTCTCACCTCAGCTGGCAGTTTTCATCCAGTAAGTCATTGATGTTGATCTGGAGGGTATTGACAAAACCTGTCAACTGGGTGAGTTGAGTGTCCCTCATCCGTACTTGGCTCCGCATCTCCTTCAGCTCTCGCACTGCATCTGCCAGGGAAAACTCTCCTGCTAGATGTGACTGCAACTCACCAACCACTGTTGATAGCTGGAAAGGAATAAAGTAGGTTACTATTTACTCTACAAATTACTGTTGAAACCTTGACAGTGAAAACATTTTACTCATGGCTGTGTAATTCAATAACATGCAGGTACTAATTGTCATCATAATCGCATTTCCTGGAGCTGTTCAAGGCCAATGACAACAACCATATGAAATTCAGAGTAATTGGCCAGTATTTGCTCATCACACTTTTATTGCCTTTCTTAAAGACTGGAATAATATTTGCCTGTCTCCACAAACTAGGTGCGTCTCCGAGGTATCACTGTATAGAGGAGAAAAAATAAAATAAAATAAAATAAATAAATAAATAAAGAGCTTCATAGTCTCAACAAAACATTAGAAGACAGAATAACTTACATCTTGTGCATGGAGCTGAGCATCTTCTTCAGCAGCCAGGAGCTGTGTGCGCATTTGTTGCAGCTGCTTACGGGCATCACTGAGCTCACCACGCAGCTGGGCAATGACATCACTCTCCCCACTACCTGGTGGACTGAAATTCACCTGATTAGTCATTATATAACTTTTTCCCTGTGTCATGTGAAAGACTGATTATATTCTGTAGCCCAACTATGCCTTTCTCTTTGTAATGAGAAATTCTTTACCTCTTTCCAAAAGTCTTTCCTTTTTCAAACCTGTGGAAAACTTTCTAAATTGTCACACACCTCCACACTACATTTTTTTTGTGATTAATCAATGTTTTGTTTCATGTACAGGCATTTTTCTAATAAATAAAAGGTGTGCTCTCTTTCTTATCTGCAACATCTATAAAATTCTTTTGTTCTCCATGACTTTTGCCTTTTTCTCTCTCACCACCTTATCATTAAAAATCTTCTGTACTGTTTCAACAAAGTCTCCACAAAGTGAGAAGCCTCCTCCACACACTACATATCTCTGACATCCACATTTAGTGTACACAAAATTTCCCTAATCCTTCTTCCACATTCATTTCTTGACTTGCCTTAATCTTTCTTTTATATGACAATATATACATATTATCCATTTTACTTTTCCTATTATTATTTCAGCTTCATAATTCACTTTTCCTCTTGATTCTTCCAAACTGCATTTCTTACACATTAAAAGTTTTGTATGCAAATATTTTCAGCTTAGTCAATAAGGTGAATCTTGAGGCTGAAGGTAGGGTGTACATTGAACTACTCACACTTTGGCTTTCTTCAGCTGGGAAATGACGAGTGCACTGCTGTCCATCTCCTTGGTTGCCTCCTTTAATTGTTGGCTCAAATGACTCACCTCCTCCTCGCTCTCCTTCAGTTCCTGTGTGTATGATGTTCCTCACTTAAGATAATATGAACAATAAACTATATATTATACACATGTGCTAAATGACAAGGTAGGACATGATTTATATTGTGAAATAAAAGGAAATGCGTTGCTTGAACCTTACTACAAGGTGATAAAACTTAGTAGAGAGGTAGATGTGACAGAAGCATCGACTGTTTGTTAGGAGGCTATAATGGATGCAAATGTAATAAGAATGTAAAAAAAAAAACAGATGGAAGGAATACTGTATGCAAGATATCTGTTATAGTCACTGCTTTTAAATTTTTGGAAGAAAAGCTGAAATACTTACAGTACAAATGTACATAATTCTGTAATAGTTCATCTAAAGGTAGATAAATAGCCGATGAGTGTTTAGTTCTGTAGATCAAAACTTACCTTTTCCAGTTGCAGAATTCTTGCAGATTCGCCATGAGTCTGAGTACCTGAGGCGAGCATGGATCTTTGATGCAACTGAGTCTTCATATTCTGCAGCTCTTCCTCTCTCTGTCTCACTATAACCTGGAATGAGTGTAAGGACAAAAAATGTAAAAGTGCAAAATGCAGGTGCTCAGTAATTTATTCAAAATATAAACAAAATTCTACATGAAGACAAAAATATTTTATCACGAAATAATATGACAAATGTAATAATGACAATTGTTAAATCAACCTTTCTCGTTGTTTACTTAGCTTTTCATATATTTTCTTTACAAAAAAAATAGTAAAATTTTCTTTGTTCATGGAAGTGATGACAATATTTTTTCAACTAGAATGGCCACATAGATCGGATAATGACTGATGGGCTTCACTTTGTGAAATTCTAACCTGAGCCCTTCTATCAATCTATCTATATACCAGACCATCATCTCTCAAAGGTGGATAGCCTAGACAAAATGCATGCACACACACACACAGTCATATCCAGCAACATATTGCCCCATGAGATGGGGAAAACTCATGGGGCAATATGTTGCTGGATATGACTATGGAGCATACTATGACACAATGGGTCCAAGAGAAAACCAGATTTAGAAACAATGAAGACCCATCGAGACTGTATTTAGTCTTCACAAAAGAACCAAATATCGTGAATGAAATTAAATACAAGACACCAATAGGAAAAAGCGATCACATCTTACTAGAAGTAGAATTAAAGGAAAAGACGAATGTGGAAAGAAATTAAAAACATAGAGATGGGAGACTATTATACAGCAAAACTGACTTCAGAGGACTTAAGGAGTTTTTGCCAAGAGAAGCATGATGGAGAATATTTTCCCATAACTGTTATAATGAAATCAATCCATCTACTTGTGTCCCCATAAGCTACACATTACACATACACACACACAGAAAACCCGACAGATCTGTGAATGTATGTCAATAAATAATTAAATGAATATAAGCACACTCTATTTATAAAAGACTGTACCTCTAGCTGATCCACTCTGGCATCAACAGCAGCACTCAGCTTATCATATCGGTGTTGGATGGACGCCTTTTCGCCATACAGCTCGTCCACAAAGCTGCGTACACCCTCAACTTCTCCCTGAGCTGTGATGAGCCTCTCTGAGAATGCCAAACAAAGTATGCAAAAATTAGTACAAAAATTATACTGTCTCATCTATTGCATTTTTCTTATTAATATTTATTCTCTTTAACTCCTTCCAGACATTTTCTTATTCTCCTGGAAATTTCCCATCATCTTCCTATGCTACCATTCATCTGCATTCATTTTTGCATCAAGCACAGCCATTTCAACTTAATTCTTTTTTTCTCTGCATCTCTCATATGACACTTCATCCATCCTCTGCAGCCAAACTTCATATGCATGACTCTTTTTCACTACTGCCACACATACACTTTTATGCTACCATTCACTACCTTCTCTTACCCCACCTACCATTCTTCTCATACCACAAACCTAATCTCATCAGTTAGTTTGTTAGTTAATGCAAAAAGAAGCAAGCGCCATGTTAATCTAAAAGGTAGACGGTATAACAGAGATGAAGGTAAGGCAAATTATGGGGAGGGAAAGAACAGTTAGTTATAGTCAAGGGATTAGATCAAATGAAGGATGTGTATTTGTTAGAGGAAGGAAATTGTGTTGTCTAAGTGGAAACCACACACCCTGGACATGTTTGTGTGACTCCTTGAGCTGCAGATAGTCTGAAGTGAGGCTGGAGATCTCTTTGGTTGCTTCTGCTAGACGCTCCTCCAGCTCCACCACTGATGCACGCAGAGTAGCTCGATCCTCCTCACATGCCTGCAGTTCTAGGGATTGTTACTAATGCATTTAATATTGGAGACCTTATCAACGTTTTCCAAGTCATCCTTTACAATACTATTGAAGGATTGATACATGTTCAGTAGAATGTGATCTTCATGACTATGTCTACTATACTCAGTAAAACTTAGTAAAAATTATACTTTGTAACTTTTGATAATGTGAAGTTATGGTATGAAGCATAAAAAATCTAAAGTTCTGCTGCAAGTGTAACTAACACGTCTGAATAGAGTACATTGATAAGACAGGAATGAAATAAAGTTGTCTTCATACACACCTGTAGGTCATCCATAAACTGCTGTATTTCAATGTTCTTCTGACTGAGTGACTCTTCCATTTCTTTCTTCTTCAGTCGCCAACTAGATGACCAATCCTGTGGAAGTTTTATTTTTAAAAATTTGGTTTACTTTATTGTGCTTCCAAAAGAAAGAGAAGCTTCATATAACTCTTGTGCCTGATCAAACTCTTCCGCCTGTGTCTCTCTGCTTCTGCCTATCCTTCTTGCTGGAAGTTTGCTCATGTTCAACCTGTCCCTTAACCTTCAACCTGTCCCTTTTTTATCGAGCTTTTACTGTGTATATGTGTGTATATATATATATATATATATATATATATATATATATATATATATATATATATATATATATATATATATATATATATGTTGCTGAATGTACACTAACTGATAACATACATATGCAATATGCTCATCTTCTTTTTCTGCAACAACTCCATTCTGCACCAAGGCTTGCAGATGCTTCACCTGCTGCTGGAGCTCCTGCTCCCTCTTTGCATCACTTCGGCCAGCAGACTCTGCCAGATGGCCCAGTTCCTCCTCCAGAGCCGAGGCCTGAGTGCATGGAAGGGGACATGTCAATGCAATAATATGTGTAAAAACATGAAGTATGCAGATATATCTAACATTTATCTTTGAGAGACTGGCAAATTCATTTTATTAAAAAGTCATTAGATTTTTTGTTGATGTTACCAGAGCTGTTAATGGAAGTTTGACTGTTTAATTAAAGGTGAATTCACGGTAAAGATTCGTTTCTTAAGCCACTCACTATTTTGAACAAAAATATTTTTTTCTGATAGATTTTAATGTGCTTTGAATTATTCTGATGTTTATTTGTCATGCCATGCAGCCACCTTTTTTTTCCTCCCTCAATAAAGCTATACTTACATCAACTGTCTATCTATCTATCTATATACCAGGTAGTTATCACCTAAATAGGGGTAGCAAAAGCTAGGCACGCCAGGGTTCATGGAGGCATTACTCTTCCCCCCCCGTCTGCACCTTGTTTTTTTGCAGAATATATAGAAGAGGGGCGTCCCAGACCACTCGCTCTTTCCCTTTTGTTGCCTTTTATGAATAGCAAGGATTATGGTGGTAGAATTCTTGTGACATCCACCACAGGGCTAAATTGTACTGGATAAAACTAAACCGCAAAAGCTCACTGGGGAACCTATTCATCTATATGTTTATATGTACTGTATTAAAAATTTGGCCAAAAAACGTTTTTATGATGGGAACAATTAAAAAAATATATATCACAATACACAATAAGCAAACTGAAATATTATCACCAACAGCCCCTCAAGTGGCCTTACCTGTGTGTGTTTGGCCAGCATGACAGCCTGGCTGAGAGTGAACAGCATCTCCAGCTTATCCACAGTCTTGTCTCGTGTTCGCAGCCTGGTGATGCCTACCAGAGCCTACAGACAAGAGAAAAAAGACTAAGCTAATTGTGAGGTCAAAATAGTAAGAGTAATTACTGAACTCCTAATCTAATTTGAAAAGAAGGGAAAATTCAAGGCTAATTATTATCTAGAGTTAATTGTCGTAGCAAAGGTTTGCTGACACTCAACAACTAACACAGCTGAATTATGCAACACAACCATTTACAAAAGATCAGATATCAATATATTCTTAATAACATAACCTCTCGTTCAACTTTGTTGGCAGAGGAAATAATATATCTATGCTATAAACTTTAGTTGGAATAACACTGCATGGACAAACCTGAATTTGTACATAAACTAACCTGGTAGAGTTCTTCCAGCTGGGCTTCCTCCCAGTCCCCTGCCTCCTCTGCCACCCCTCGAAGGTATTCCCAGTCCACATGCATTCTGCTATTTTCTGAAAGTGAAAAAGACACTCATTATAAAAAAATCTACATTAAATTCAAATTCAAAAGAAGTTTCATAAAATTTTTCAATAATAAGTTTCCAAGGCATACATGTAAATACAAAATGTTAATAATGTTCTAATGACACGAAGGTAGCCATCTGCTACCTTCGTGTCATAAGCTCTTGCATCTATGGAGGATTTTCTAACATGCCTTGTACAAGTGCAGAATATATTACGAAAGTTATATGAGGTAATATGTTCATAACAAATCAGTTAGCAGTATAAGTAAATGAAGGAACAAAGTAATTAAAACCTGCTATAATGACGTTTTTTCTTATAGCACTTTATGTTTGGCAAATAGCTAGTTTTATATAAAAAAAAAGATAAATGAAAAAAAATAAGCAAAGAAATAAGTTGGTGACTGGTATTAGTCACTCCTTACAAGCTACATCAGTGTAAAACAATATTTCCTCTTCCAACATATCACAATTTTTTTGGTTTTACTGTTTGATTAATGATATACTGTAGCATATACGAGTTATATAAAATCTAACAGTAATCCCTTCCATGTTGGGACTAATTTGGTCAAAGCCATGACGGTTACAGATACATATGAAAAAGAAGTGTCTGATGTCAGAATAAATAAAAAATTACCAATGTCTGCATTTCTTCTCACTGTAATGAAGACAAACATAAATAAATAAATTGAGTGGAAATTAAATTAAGTGTAATGACAGGACAGTTAAGTGGTGTGTTACAGGGCTCAGTACTTGGCCCCATTGATTTTCTAATTCATGTCAATGATATCGATGATGGCCTTACCAGTTAGATATAAATATTTGCCAACAATACGAAAATCGTGGGTACAGAAAATACAGCCACCAAAAAAATAAGAAATTTTTAAAACTGTGATAAGGTGGGAGTCAGAAGGCAAAGAATTCCAATGGCTAATAACTCTGAGAGAAAATCTTTTGCATAAGTCAGTGTGTATACGAGGATGAAATATTTTGAGAGGGTTGCCCCGTGTCCTGACATATGCCATTGGTGTAAAGATATCAGTCAAAGTGATAGGTGTTAATCCGTTGAATATTTTCCACACCTTGATCAGATTAGCTCTGAACAGTCTCCCCCGCACTGAATACAAACCCAGAGCAGAAAGACGGGCACTATAATCCATGTTGCTAAGTCCAGAAATTTGCTTGGACCAACGACGTTGGTCCAAGCAAATTTCTGGTCTCCTTCAAATCCTGTATGCCAAACCACAGAAGAAAACTCAATGACTGGACGAATATGCGTAAGATGGAGAGAAAGCATAAATGAGGAGTCCCGGTTTACTGTGCTCTTCCTACCTTGGAGGCATTCAATTTCTTGTGCTAGAGTGGCAACACAGCTTAGTATTCTCTTCTCTCTACCCTGCAGAAGACTACTTCAACACATGACGCTATTATGACGCAGGGGTGATGTTTTGTTGTCAGTCAGCCGCTCGTCGCCATGGTAACGACGATAAAGAGTGCTGCTGTTATTGCATCATCGTCAACATCATCAGCAGCCAGTCATTTTCTAAGGAAAAGTTGGGTAGGGAACAGTGACTTGCGCCCCAGGGAACAGTGTATTCTCGCTAGAAATAGGGCCTACAAGATACTGGGATTTATTAGTAGGTGTGTGACAAATAGGAGTTCTGAGGTCATTCTGAGCTATTTAGCGCTAGTTGGACCCCACCTAGATTATGCAGCTCAATTTTGGTCCCCTTATTATAGGAAAGATATAGGCTCCTTGGAGGCAGTCCAGAGAAGAATGACCAAGATGATTCAGGGGCTGAGAAATTTACCCTACGAAGATAGGTTAAAATGTCTTAATTTATACTCTCTGGAGAGGAGGGCAAGAGGGGATATGATTAAGGTTTTCAAATGGGTGAAAGGAATTAATAAGGGAAACATTGATCAGGTTTTAGAATTTAGTAGTCAGGATAGGACACGTGGAAATGGGTACAAGCTAGAAAAACTCAGATTCAGGACAGATATGAGTTCACTAACAGAGTCGTGAACGATTGGAATAGGCTGGATAGACACGTAATAAGTGGTGAGTCAATAGGTAGCTTTAAAAGACGGTTGGATCAGAGTATGGATAGGGATGACAGGTGGGATATCTAAATATTGGATTATTCCAAGGATGGGGGCCTCGTGTAGATCATTAACTGGCCTCTTGCAGTCTCCTCATTTCTTATGTTCTTATATATATATATATATATATATATATATATATATATATATATATATATATATATATATACATATATATATATATATATATATATATATATATATATATATGTATATATATATATATATATATATATATATATATATATATATATATATAAAAAGAGAGAGAGAGAGAGAGAGAGAGAGAGAGAGAGAGAGAGAGAGAGAGAGAGAGAGAGAGAGAGAGAGAGAGAGAGAGAGAGAGAGAGAGAGAGAGAGAGAGAGAGAGAGAGAGAGAGAGAGAGAGAGAACATTTAACCATGATAAGTTTTGGGTCTGTAGTCATGATAATGATGGTCTATTGCTACATCAGTCTTAACATAAAAAACTTAATTTGGTTTAAACTCACCCCTTGAGAGTTCGTCACAGTCGCAACACTTTCTTCTTTTCCATGCCCACCACCAATAGAAACCACCTATAGAAACATCCTTCAGACATGCGAGTGTCAATTCACAACATCGTGTATTCATTAATAATTTGAATAGGCTGCAGGAAAACTTAATTAACATCAGACATCTGCGTGCGTGCCAGACGAAAGAGTAAAGTTATATAGAACAGCTGGAGATAAAGTGTACTCATGAACGCTTCATACGAAGGTAATCTATTTGGTTTTCTAATATATCTTACATGCATATCCTTTATGTATTGTGAAAAGTAAAATATGATCATATTTCCTTTGTTAACACATTGCTTGCTTGTGGATGGCGCTGTTGTACAGCAGTCAGCTGCTAAAGCCTGAGGAGTGTGGGGAGAGTGTGTGCCGCGTGAGGATGTAACTATTCCCGTCCACCTATGTTGTTCAGCCTCAGTATCCTAGTTCTAATGTGCTCAGAGTGCTTGGATTGGCAATGACAACTATCAGGGGAGGCGTCAAGGACCGCATCATTCATGAAATCGGGAGAGCCATCAAACAGGTAACGGCATTCTCTTGATTATAATTAACAGCACAATGACGAAACGTTGCTTTGACTCTGCAGTGAATTTCCAATTTAACTACTTCACATGAGGAGGGGAGGATGTGATGGTGCGAAGGTATATCATAGTGTGTGATGTATTGAAGATGAAAGTTAAGGAAAGACGTAGTTATGAGAGAGGATAGCAGACCCATCGATCGCTTGTCGCCGCCTCGACCACCACCACCGCCTCGTCGCCGCCCAGTTGTCAACAAGGAGGCGTGCAAGTGGGATTTTAACATTTCCTCTCGCCACTTATCATGTCTGCACCATTTTGCCTCCCAAGACTGTGGTTCATGCGATGTATGTTCCTATAGGTTATAATGTTTACTTGACTCTTGTTAGGTTTGCATAATAGCGATGCATTTTCTGGATTCTCATGGCTCAGATTATAGTCATTGTTCTTTTTCCTATTACGTTATCTGAGATTTCCTTCATTATTTTTCTTCTTGGTTTCATATATATTTGACGGACGTGTATCGTGTGCCGGTAGAGGATGTTTATTTCCATATTTGTTGACACCTGATGCTGCTGTTGGCCACGGAATATTCTTGAGTAAAGGGGGGCGGGGTGACTGGTACAGTGCTTGGCTCGTGAACTATTGGTTGCGAGTTCGATCCTGGCTCACGGTGGCTTCTTGGTGAGAGAGAGGCAAGATCTTTCATATCGATGACAGATCTTTGATGAGAGAGGTAGCGATACTGTGCCGATACACAGGCCTGACTTGAGGGAAATTTCAAGTCGCCTGTGACATCAAGCGCTCTCGTTAAGTCTAGCAGAGATATATAATCAATAACTACCTAACTCGGGAGATTATTTAAACACACAACTCAAGTAGAGTTCCCACACCACCCCTCAACCCCTGTAAAGTATCTACCCCCATCAACACTACCACCCTACAAAGTAGCCACCAAATCAATATACATTTCTAGAACGGTAGCACCCTGAAACACTTTATTTTTTTTTTTTAGATAAATTTGATGTAGTTTTATGGTGACTGGATAAGATAAGGACATGACTCTTGGACAAAAGCTATTTCTTTTGTACTTTTTCGTCTTATCTTTTTATTAATTTGTTTGATAATTTGTATGTATTTTTTGTCATTGCGCTGCTTCTCAGATTTATGACCCACTTTTGTATTATTATGTAGAACATTTCAAAGCACATTCATTCTTCTAAGTCGCTGTTCTGTATAGCTCAGAATGATCATGAGTTGTGAACGCTTCTAGATCTTCACTGCATAGGAAGTTGTTATCTTGAAGTTAGAACGAATCATCCATAGTTTGTTTTTTTCCAGTAGTGCCAGACACAATTAAGTATCAACATTTGTGGTGCGAGTTTGGGAAAAATATATAAATGGGTAGTAATTTAACAGGTCACATTTGCGAATTCATTTCACAGATTGGTGAGTTTACTTGTTATTTAGTAATTATTGTAACGTGTGACATTTGCGTCGTGAGAGAGAGAGAGAGAGAGAGAGAGAGAGAGAGAGAGAGAGAGAGAGAGAGAGAGAGAGAGAGAGAAGAGAAGAGAAAGTCAGCCGTAATGCATACAAAGGATCAGAGAGAGTGAGAGAAATAATTTTCTCCTGGCCCCTGAATATACCGACATACTCGATATAGAGCAAAGATGGATGAGGAACTGGAACATTCATATCATTGATGTGTCCCTGAAGGGAAGTCCACCGTGCGTCATGTTACGTAAGGAGGCCATTAAGGGGCCACCCTCCTACGTGCGTTGGTGAGGCGCGGTTGTTACCTACCTGACTTTGCCTTGGTTGTAAAGCTAATCACATCTTGCTCCTTACAGTAATTAATAGGAATGTTGTATTTATAGCTTATGTTGTTATGGAGCTTAAAACTGTCAGGCATTTTATGAGTTACATTTACTTTGGATTCAGGTATTATTTATTATGTATTAGAGCCGCACGTTTATTATTCTTTTTATCTCTCGACCAATGTTACCTCCAGTGGTGCCTCCATTTGTATTGTAAATATAATCAGAAATTGCTAACTCCACATATTTTCCAATATATAATGCAAACACCTATTTTGTTAATAATCTGAAACGGTAAGCTCTTCCTTATATTATAATAGAAAGCAAGGATAATATATTCCTATTCTATTACAAACCATTTATTACTTATTTTGTAGTGTCAAATACACACCATTCTATCATCCCTTCGAAAGTAACTGTATATATCAAGATCACATAACAGTGTAAGATAATCGAAGGTTTCATCATGTGCCTTAAGAGGGGAGGGGGCACTTGATAAGGCCAAGTTTGGAATGAAGTCACTGGTAAGGCTTCTACTTCCTGCATGCCGCCCATCCTCCGCCGACAACACCTTAAAAAGTGATGATGAAAGATACATATACGGTGGAGAGAGTTGTACGCCATGCTAACATCATGACGAGAGGACACCCACCCGTGTAGCGGAACCAAGACACGAAGTCATGACTCAGCTGTGTCGAAAGGCACTGTTCTCTCTCTCTCTCTCTCTCTCTCTCTCTCTCTCTCTCTCTCTCTCTCTCTCTCTCTCTCTCTCTCTCTCTCTCTCTCTCTCGCTCTCTCTCTCTCTCTCTCTCTCTCTCTCTCTCTCTCTCTCTCTCTCTCTCTCTCTCTCTCTCTCTCTCTCTCTCTCTCTCTCTGATAAATACCGCAGTGGTGGTAACAAGTCTACGATTAGTAATTAGTAATTGAGAAAACTTGCAAAATATTCTCTAAAGTGACAAGAAAAGTGGGAACATTTGCGATATTAGTTGCGGTAATCTGATACTCTATCGCGATAAAGTTCGTTCAGACAAACTTAGCAACAGCTGCTGGATATCAGAGAAGATTGAACTAGTAACAACAATAATATTATGATAGTAGTAATAAAGATGACTACTACTACTACTACTACTACCCCCAATGATAATATTGATAATAATGATAATAATAATAGTAATACAAAAAAATGTCAGAAAAAACACATAGTAATGAATAATGATTTTGTGTAAGAAGACGAAGGAAGGCAAATGTAGAAGGTAATGTAGACTGTAGTGGAATGTTGGAGAGTCCCAGCTGTCGTGGTAGCTGTCTGCCTTGATGTCTACTAAATGGCTCAATAAACGAGGCACCATTCACCCACAACAAACGTTTTATGTGTATGACAAGAATAATGTTTCGATATCAGTTCCGTATTTATCATAAACAAACTATTCCGGACTTAGGGTATGAACATTGAAGCAGCTGGTAGGAAGAGTAGTAAGAGGAGGAGGCTACTCTTACGTCCGCCAGCTGTAGTGATGAGTTCATGAGGACACGATGGTGGTGAGTCACTTGGTATGTTCTGTGATGAGTCACCGGGGTTGGGCATTGGGCATGACTTGCTGTTATGTGTAGAGGACAATAGAAACCTGAATGGCTCGCTATAACATGTGTTGGTTTTATTATTTATTTACTCTCATTTAAAGTGAAATTGTATCTTTCTTTCTTTCTTTTTATTCCTTCTTTATTTATTTCTTGTTTGTGTTTTCTTTCTTTCCTTCTTCCTTATTTTTATTAATTTGTTTGTTTCTTTATTTCTTTTTCTTTTTTCTTCCTTTGTTTCTTTTCTTCCTATCAATTTTTCCTTTCTTTTCCATGTTTCCTTTTTCTTCCCTTCTCTTCTATTATTTTTCTTTATTTTTCTTTCTTTCTTAGGAGGAGGTAGGAACTAGAGATGAAGGTAGATCAGTTCTATGTGCTGATTTGATTTGATTAATTTATGTGCATGAAATATATATATATATATATATATATATATATATATATATATATATATATATATATATATATATATAAATTATATATCGCTCTCGTTCTCTCTCTCTCTCTCTCTCTCTTTCTCTCTCTCTCTCTCTCTCTCTCTCTCTCTCTCTCTCTCTCTCTCTCTCTCTCTCTCTCTCTCTCTCTCTCTCTCTCTCTCTCTTTTAAAGGAAGTTATATATATATATATATATATATATATATATATATATATATATATATATATATATATATATAACTGAACATCACCCAAAATTATGCGTTGCCATTGATCCACCGAGACCCTTAGATGGTCACAAGAGGGTGAAGATCGGTCAAAATGCTCACTTTTCGTCAATAAGAACTTAGTGTGAGGGAAAGACGGGGTGGGGTAGGGGGGGTTAGGGGGAGCTTAGGCGGGCTTAAGCGGGAAGGCGAGGGAGGTGAATATACGTGAATGCGACTTATAATTACACTTTTGAGACATATAACAGCAAGAGAAATGGAGAATATATCATATGAGAAGGTTAGAAGACAAAATTAACTTGAAAGAGAAATAAGAACTGATGATGCACGGGGAGTGAGAGGCGGGGCGATATTACCGTTTCATAATGTATGGCATCATTTTCACTTTTTATTTTTCCTCGTACATCTTTTTCCCCTTACTTATCTACTCTCCCTCCGCACCCTCTCATTCTTATCTTGTCATTATTGTTACTTTTTACCTCCCTGTAACAACTAGCATTGCTATCTCCCTCCCTACTACTGATTTAACTCTGTCTCCCTCTCCCCTGCCTCTCTATGACAAAAGGTGTCATAGCGAGGCTTAAGCGGGAAGGCGAGGGAGAAGAATATACGTGAATGCGACTTGTAATTACACTTTTGAGGCATGTAACATTAAGGGAAATGGAGGATATATTTTATGAGAAGGTTAGAAGACATAAAATTAACTTGAATGAGAAAAAAAAAAAAAAGATAATGCGAGGGGAGTGGGAGGTGAAGCGATACTATGGTCTGGAGGATCGCGCTGGACTACCCGCTGTTCATATCATTAAATACAGCTGAATGTGACATAATTACACTTTTGAGGCATGGAACAGACAAGCGACTTCATGAATGGGGATGAGAGGTGGGTGTAGGTAATAAGGGGGTGGATGATTAACAGGAATTACCTAGTGCTGGCCTCCGGGCCGTTTGTAGCTTTCTTATGTTCTTATACTTGTATCGGTCGCTCTACGGCCTACGCCTTCGTGGACTAGTACGATGAAAATACAACCATACATTCGTATTTGATATCGTACGTGTTTCAAAAGTGTTTATCTGAACCTCTGTGAAAATTGGCCGACTTAGTGTAGTATCATGTATTATCAATTCCGCTCACCAGATCAATTATTACCACAAACATAACATAATACCCATTTAGAGGAGGAAATTGCAGATACCTTTGTATTTACACAATCATCAGGGCTGAGCTGGGTTTTCATACTCATATGACTTTACTGGGCCTCAATAACCTTATAGTGGGCTTTTATTTTTTCCCTAATATGTGGCACTAAACACATTGTGTTGTTTGTAAATACATGTTTTATGTTTGAAATACTTAAAAAATTTAACCATATATGAATAATTTCTTTTGGTATTCAGTATGGTTGCTATGGTATATATGCAGTGACAATGATCCATCCTGCACAGAACAACTACAGTAGTGAATTAGAAGATTGGCTATGATTATTCATAGGAAATGGTGCTGAACATAACAAGTGGTTACTGATTTCTGGAAATATGGGGCGTTAAAAAACATTCGGATGTTTCAGATAGAGTTATGAGAGAATTATGCGGATTACACTTTGGTAATGATTACAACGTAATAAGGCATGTGTGTAATGCACCATTCATGTTTTGAAACACTAGATAAACTGATGGGAAGGGAGCCATGAGAGGGAGTGGTCGGAAATTGAACTTGTGGTGAGTCACACAAGGTACTGTTTACCACACGACTCGTTGAGTCCTAATTATCACCAAGACCAAGTAGGTTTAGATCAGCCTTAACTGTTCCTCTACTACACAGCAAAAAGGAAGAATGTGCACGTGAATGTGGTAAAGATACGGTTTAATTAAGAACTGAATTAGCGATTGGTTGGGAAATAATGTGGTGTCCGCGGCACTTTTGGGGCACTGTTTCAAGACTTATATGGCAATTTTCGGATATTACTGTGTTTGGTTATTTCTAACATTTAATGGTCACTAATCCTTTTTTATTATTTCCCTGTAAAGCTCCAAATAAGCTGCCACCACCTCAAAATAGTTTAATAAGAACTAGAGGACTCGGAGATTTTAATTTCTTCCTTAAGGAAAATTAGGTTAATTCGAAAGAAAATAATTATATTTACTTCTAGCCACAAATTACACTAAAGGAAAGAAAAGAGCAAGAAATGTTTGGTGTATAAGGTGTGATGCAGGGTTGCCAAGTCTCGTGAGTGTATTATTGCCAAATTTGTTCAGAATTACTGCCAAACTAAACTAACCTTTACTAAAAATCTAAACCGGCAATTTCATATCTCTACTCTTGCTAAATCAGCTTCCAAGAAGTTAGGTGTCATATGGCGTCTGCGTCCATTTTTCTCTCCCTCTCAGCTGCTTGCTCTGTACAGGGGCCTTATCCGCCCATGTATGGAGTATGGCTCTCATATCTGGGGGGGCTCAACTCATACAGCTCTTTTAAACAGGGTGGAGTCCAAAGCTTTTCGCCTAATCAACTCTCCTCCTCTAACTGACTGTCTTGACTCTTTAAGTCACCGCCGCAATGTTGCATCTTTATCTATCTTCTACCGCTATTTTCATGCTGACTGCTCTTCTGAATTTGCTAACTGCATGCCTCCCCCCCTCCCGCGGCCTCGCTGCACAAGACTTTCTACTTCTTCTCATCCTTATTCTGTCCATCTCCCTAATGCAAGAGTTAACCAGTATCTTCACTCTTTCATCCCTTACACTGGTAAACTCTGAAACTCTCTTCCTTTGTCTGTTTTTCCACCTGCCTATGACTTAAACTCTTTCAAAAGAGGCGTGTCAAGACACCTCTCTTACTAAATTGAACTGCCCCCCATTTTTTATTTCTCCTACTATCTTCTTTACAGAGTCTGGCGACAAGCGGGATTTTTTTTTTTATACTTAATTTTTTTGCCCTTTTTACCCTTTTAATGTAAAAAAAAAAAAAAAAAAATTGAAAATAAGGAAATAATTTTCTTTTCATAGAAAACTGATTTAAGGAGGACTGTATAAGATTTGAAGATTTTTGGGCAATTACAATATAAGATGATTATACCACTACACAATACAAAAGATTATAGATGATGTGTGAGTAAAAACATTTACAGGAAGAAGTATAATCTTGGGGATATAGAACCTTAGGGTATATCACTATTTTCTGGGGCTACAACAGAAGTTAGTTTCTGCGTCAATCTCAAAACACTAATAAAAAAAGACATTCAGAGCGCTTGGTAAGGCCGACGTGAGATCAACTCATGGCATCACAATAATGCACAATCATAACTTATGATAATTGTAACAGCCGATGCAGAGATAATGATAGCAGGAAATAATTAAGTAATTATATACGGGCATCCCACAGGCTCAGCTGGAATGGTGCGGCGTCGGATGCGTGAGGGCATGCACAGGGCGGTGGCTGGTGCTAAGTCTCGATGCCGCCCTTCTCCATGGCCTTCGCTCCCTCGGCCACGGCTACTGGCCCGTGGTGGCAACGCTGCTCGACCGACCCTCCCTCAACACCATCACCGCCCTCCCCTACGCCACCAAGCCGCTGACCAGAGGTAAGTTTTGTTGGTGGTTTGATTGTTCATGTCTCAGATGGTGTATACACATTTTTTGTTGTTATTATTGTTATTATTATTATTATTATTATTATTATTATTATTATTATTATTATTATGATTATTATTATGAATAAAAAACGTTTAGCTCCACCAAGTCTACTTCTTCTAACATGTTTCCCATCCCTCCCTTATACAGGTCGGTCATGGATCTGTCTTTGCCTCAATGAAGGGCAGCTTGAGAACTATATACATGTGCTCACATCCCACACTGGGTTGTTGGCAGCCCACTATGAGGGTCATGGCTTGCTGCGGGACCCCCATCGTGCCCACCTGCTGCTTATGCTTGCAGCTGGCCTGGAACATCTCAAATTTGCTATACCTATGGTGAGACATGGATCAATTCAGTTATTCCCCAATACCATCCCTATACCCACCCACCCTAACCATCATTTGTGTCAGGCTTTATGTCATCCATTTCTTATATATTTCATAAACTCCACTCAATACATAAATAGCTGTGAATCAAGTCTGTAGAATATGATATTTAAATAATTGTCATTATAATATTAAGGCTCCACTTGTTTCTGTGGAAGATATCTCTATTGTTTTATTACCATATTAGGCTGTCGTTGTTATTTGGGATTAAACTTATTCCATTGTTCCTCAATTATGTTATTATTATTATTATTGTAGTTATTAATATTATTATTATTATTATTATTATTATTGTAATTAATATTATTATTATTTGCCTTGTGGTGGGGTTACAAAAATTTTACCACCATAATCACTGTGGTTCGTAAAAGGCGACAAAGGAGAAAGCGATGGGTCTGGGAAGCCCCTCCTTTGTATTATGGCCTATGGAAAGACAAGGTACAGAGGGGGAGGGAAGAGTAACATCACCCTGAACCCTGGCGTGCCTTGTCTTAGCTACCTTCCTTTAGGGGAATAACAGGCTGGTATATAAACAAATAGATGATTATTATTATTATTATTATTATTATTATTATTATTAATTGCGGATTTAGAGGAGAAATTGTGTCAGTTGGTGGAAGAATTTGAGCGAATGTGTTGGAGAAATTTGAGAGAGAATGATAAGAGTAAAGTATGGCAAGATAGTAATTTTTGAGCCATGAAAGTAATACTTTTTTAATTATATATTCATACTATACCTTTCACTTATACACCTTATACTTTGAATTGTTATTGTGCCTTGGTCATACATAAGAAACATTGTTCACATATATACAGATATACAGTAAAATCATCTTTCCATTGGCAGGATGTGCCAGGGTGGATGCAGGCTCAGGGGAGCCTTGGCAGCTCCTCTGGAACAAGTATGAACTCAATGAGTCTTTCTTTGACTAGCATGGGGTCCTCTCTCCCCTCCCCCTCACTGCAGGATCCCTTTGATCTGGATACCACCTGCTCTGAAGCTCTTGAGGAGAATTGGGTTCGTGCCAGAATATGCCTGTTGCTAAATGTGCAGTGTGTAGATGGTAATGCGGTTAATCTTGTCTTACCTTCTTACCCTGCTTGAAAATTTACTTCCATGTAAATGTAATTATGCTGTAAAAAAAATGATCATGTGTCTATACTCATGAATGAATACTGCTAGGGATGTATCAATGTACTGGTATCAATTGCATTGACTGATAGTGGGATTATTAGTATCAGTGACTTTTCTGCTGATACTGATATTTCTTGATTATTTTCATATGCAATTTGCATTACTTGTGATAGATTATGGTCAATTATATAATTGCTTGGCAATGGTGTTTGATCATCATATTTTGTCGCATAAGTATCAGTAATTTTTTGACCAGTGAAAATAAGGTATAGTACAGCTGGTGGTGTTTGGTGAGATAAATGCATGTTGTGTTTATGAACAAGGCAGAGCTCATTACCAACGTGATTCAATATGTAGCCTGACTTAGCAAGTGAAAGTTTGTTCTATAGAATGGGTTTATAACGTTTAGCTGCATATAATGAATTTTGATTAAGTGAGTGACCATAGTTTGGAAATACTATTGGGCCAGGTGGCTTTTAGGTTCTAAACTAGTAAGTAGGTTGAAGCAAAATAGGTTTTCTTATAGTTGTTGCAACTGTTTCTGTTTATATTATGTAATGTAGAATGCCTTACAAAGCCAAAAGACGCATACTTCAGATGACCCATTTGGACATCAGATATTCTTTGCTCTGAAACTGAATTGAAGCATCAGGAAAGTTTGCATAATATAATATTTTTTATGTCAAAAGCCACAATCATGAATGACCAATTAAGAGATATATACCTCTACTATGAGAAGGCATAATGAAGATGGAACTGTTAATCACTGCTTAAGGAGAATATGTTGTGATATTAAATGCCCAATGGTATATGTATGAAATCTGATTGATGCATGGCCAATATATGAAACTTATTTCTTGGCATGACTTCTTTTAACCATAAGCTAGAAATTCTTTGATTACCAGCATTAAAGGATCAAACAGTTAATCTATGATAATCTGTTTAGCTTTCAATGTTACTAAGTGATAATGACATACCTTCATTTGGGCAATTATGTGAAGCATTACTAATTTTCTGTTCACTTTACACCTGTGTAGAAGCATCATTAACAGATGTGAACGTTATTTAGTCAGGAAAGGCATGACATAAGAAAGACATTACATTCTTTACATTGGCTCATGAATGATCTGTTTACTTCAATAGTGATCGAAGAATAGAAAATAACTTGCTTATCAAATTTCACTTCTTAGAGTGTAGTAAAGCTTTATTTAAAAGAGTGCAGAAAATTTATATGAAATATGAAAAAAGAATACTAGAATGCTTGAGCGGACACCAGAAAGGGAGAAAGTAGAAAAGTTGGAGAACTGTAGTATGCAAGGATGAAGTGTATGAATAACTGTAAATAGAGACTCTTCTGCTGTGTCCACCTCCTTGAGGGAGCTCCAAGTAATTGACATCAAAATAGATTGATAGACAGATAGAGAGACAAATGAGGAGACATATATTATGTACTCTGCTGTTTGAAAATTACCTGTGAAATGAAGCAATCGCAAGTGGGTTTCTTATAACGTTTTTTATTGCTTTAGGCCGGTTCTCCAATAGCAAAAAAGAAAAAAAAAGCTGAATGATGCTTTCTTCCGAGGCATGAACCATGAAGGGAAGGTGAGGCTTCCAATATTAGGTTGGGAGTGATAAAGAGTCTGTGCTTGTGGTCTGCTTGTACAGGAGCTTAATTGGTTTCTTTCAGCTTTCTGTTGAGGGAGTGGCTCCAGTTTCTTATCCAAAGTATGAGGACTTGGATACGTCCATTCACATTGAACACATTCCTAAGGTAGTTAAGTGTCCCATCATCCCATCTCTGCTTGTTCATTTCAACATTTTGATGAACATTTTATACTGATTTGTTGGGGTAACGTCTGTCCATTATTTATTTTTGATGTGGCACAAGTAATTTAATTATTTTCAGATTTTCTCCTTGCTTAATGGTATAACGGAGATGATTTTATAATTATTCAGTATTTGTTTCTTTGTTGTTCACTGCCATTTTTGTTTGTTGTTTGCATGTTTGATTGTTTAAGATAATTTTGTAAATAGTTTATGAATAATTTTCTATATAACATTAACATATGCTAAAGTTTCAGCAGTCAAAGATAATCACTATAAGGCATGTGCTTTTTCACCTCTTATCTTATTTTGTAATTGTATTTGTTTTACATAAGTGATTTAAGAACAGTGGAAAGGCTTTTTTATAAAGTGATAATATTATCGAGTTCAAGCTCATTCTGTGAAATATACCTTGAGGAGGTAAGATAAGCAGTATCTAATCAGCTATGGCAGATTAAAGAGACAGAGAGAGAAAGATAAATTGACCGTAAAGGTTTGAGACAGTATTGTGTCCTGGTCCACAGTGAACAAGATGGTATTTAAAAAAAACATATTTCTTTCAAAAGGTGTCAAGAAGAAAAAGGCAGAGTAGGTCCTCTTCACATAACTCCTCTGGTGGCACCACACCCATCACTTCTACACCCATCAGCTTGGAGAGAAAGAAGAAACATCAACCTCAAGGGATCATTGGAGGCTCTGTTGGTGGTGGGGCAAGTGTACCACTTGATGACAGGACTGAAGCACCTTTGTCTGGTGGGAAAAACTGTGATAATTATTGTAAGGAAGGTGATAGTGCAGCAAGAAGCAAAGATGATACAAATTGTTATTCCAGACTTGTGGGAGATAATGTACAGACACAAGGTTTTGGAAAAAAGTCCATGTTAGTGAATGATACCCATCCAAGTTGTGTGGAAACAAAAAGTATTAAGGAAAATAAGCATGAAGGACAACAGAATGAAGAGCCCAAGGTTGTCCTTCGGCAGAATGTGTCCTCAATGAAGAACAGTGAGAAGAGGGTTTCCTTCACAGATACCAGGGAAGCAGAGACAAACAACAAAACCATGCACAAGTAAGATATTCAACAGTCACAGTTTGCTTGTGAGGAGTGTAGTGATGCTGTTTTTATCAAACATGTGCATTAGTAGCTGGATAACCTGTTTCAAGCCAACTTATTTAGTTGCAACACTGAAAATGTAATACACTCTCGATTATTATATTGTGTGTAAGGTTTGATTCTGCTTTGTGGGGCAGTTGTAATCTTAAAATTCCTTACATTCCTATTATAAAATTTTAATAATTTGTAAAGATAGGTCAAGGAAGGAAATTCAAGAGTTACTGCCTTGGGATGATAAGCATGAAGGTGATACTGGCCAGAGTAGAAGGAAGTCATACCACTTAGTGATTGTGTGCCAGTGTGTCAGTTGACTTCCGTCTTGGGTGTCTAGTGTGTGCGTGTATAATAACCACATCATGTTAGTGAAGTGAGTACATGAAAGTTGAAATTACGGATACATGTTAGCTTGAGGTGCATTTTATGTTTCAGGATGTTGGGAGTTTTGGGCATGAATGATGTGGCCAAGAGAAATTTAGCTGAGTAGATGTAGAGGTAAGGGGGGCAGAGAGAGAGAGAGAGAGTGTGTGTGTGTGTGTGTGTGTGTCAAGTGCTTCCAGTAAGAGATCAAAAATTGTCTACACCACGACCTGAGTGGTAAAACAGGCATGATATATATATATATATATATATATATATATATATATATATATATATATATATATATATATATATATATATATATATATATATATATATATGTATATGTATTATATAATAAAACAAAAACCTTACCACTGCATAAAGACCTTGATGTTGAATGTCCGTGCAGGCGACTAAGTTTGTGCAGCAGCTCAGGGAGAGGCATGGAGATCCGGGACCTAAGTGACCTGAAAGAGCTCCTGTCCAGCCTCAAGGTTCAGGGGATGCTGCCCATTACTCTTTCCTTGGATGACCTCTTCACCTCCTTTGAACAGGCAAGTCTATACTTGTGGTAGCATGATTTTTCCTTTGTGTTTTAAAAGGTATTGCTAATATTTAGCTTAATGATTATCCCGCACAGATAATTGTCTATTTTCGAATATCTAAAGTCGAGTGAAATCATTTGACAGCTTTAGACAGTTTCTTAATTCTTGAATGTAATTTTTACTTTGATAATTCTGGCTGTCATTGTTAGTAGCCTTGATGAATTTTCAAGGTAACAAGAATGTTGTGTAGTGGAATTGGTGAACAGAAATATATTGAGATGGTTTGGTTATTTGTAAAGAAAGTATATGTAAGTGAAACTGAGGGTCTTAGGAGGAAAGGAAGACCAGTTGTAAAATGAAAGGATAAGGTGAAGGAGTATATGCATGAAAGAGTTGCTGATGGGTGGGAAGGGATTGGATTAGCAAGAAGAGAGTGTGTGGATAAGGATAGGTGGAGGCTCTCTTTTGGTCTAAAATCTTGTTTCCTCAATTAACTTCAGTCTGCTTCTTTTTGGCATGGCTTATTCATATGTAGCAATGTGCCAACTATATAAAATAATGATAATTACAGGTTCACCAAGTTCCTCTCTTGACCTGTTACCTCCAACGATCCTTCATCTCACAAAAGTCACTGTCATGTTTAACCCAGCTTGAGTAATGTGTTGACCAGCACCAACACCAAGAACACCCACTACCTTAGGCTTTTTCTAAGTCGAACCTACACCTCTGCACCCACAAAATTTGACATTGTACTCCACACACACTCACTTTGTAGTGTGGGTGCTTGCTGTCTATCTCACAGAGACCTCTGATGGCTGGTCAGTTTGAATAATGGAACAGATAAATATTTATGGCAACAGATGATGCAAACACCGTATTACAGGTTCAGTGCACTTCAAATTTTGGATTCTGGATTTCCCATTAGTGGCAGTTGGGTTTTCTTCCATTTTATTTAAAAACTTTGGTTTGATGATTCTCTGTGTTCAGTTATTATCATGTAAAGGTATTTTCATAACACCAAATTTCATTTTTCTTTCCAGTCCAGTCCAGTGTTGAGTGAACGAGCTCCTCCAGAGGGCCAGGAAGATCCTCCATTGCACCAGTCCATCACCAGTCTCTTCCAGAACAACAATAATAATAACAGTAACAGTGATGACAGTAACAACAACAATGCCAGTGATGTGGCTGCAGGGGAGGTCTCAGACAGCGAGCAGGAAAGGAGTGCACCACAGGAGACAGAGCCTCAGGTTGGCTGTTTTTCTCACCACAGTGATATAATTGATGGGGTACGGTGGGAGGAGCTGACTAAGATAGGCCAGGAGATGCTTAAGGAAGGATGCCAAGAAGATGGAAAGATAGGCAAAGAGGTGTTAATATCCCGAATATGCCAAGATTACAGGGAAAGTGACACACAAAGACCAACAGGCACAAGACCAAAAAGAAGACAAGATTATCTTAACCAAACTGATATTCAGACATGGCAATCAGGAAGCAAAAATTCCAGTCTGCAGAGGTTTTCCAAGCGAGCCAGCTGTTACTCCAAGGCATACCACACCAACTTGGCTGACCGTAGGCAGCTATATAAAAAATTATATAAGGAAAAAAGGAGATTACCAAGTCTTTATATACCTGCCAAAGTGGAACCATCTACCTTCAAGGAAGAGGTTAGAGCAAAGAAATAACTATTCTATCAATTGGTTAATGTGCATATTTTTCCTATTGTATATTTTTAAAAGGAATGACTATTTACTTTTATTTGAACATTTCCCTTGTATTCTCAGGAGGAGCGACTTGCGCTTGAAGTGGCTCAAGGTCAGTCTAACCTCACACTTCCTGGGGCTCAGGTGGATGCCTTGAGTAAGCAAAGGTTTACTTCTCATCTTTTTACTTCTGAAGAAGAAAAATTTTATAGGGTAAGTGAAAGTTAATAATGACATCATACAAATTTTCTTGGCTTTTCAAATTTGTTACATGTGATGTGAAATATGTTCAGAATAGATACACTTAAAATATTGATGAAAGAAATGTAGTCAGCAAAATTTTGGAAATATAGAGATGATGAAAGTAGTGATTTCAGTGAACATTTTTAGAACTCAGTGAATTCAATTAACACTAGTGAAGCAGAGGACAACACAATAGTGTTTGAAGAAATGCAAAGATGAATTTGATTTCTCAGAATATACTTATGGTTGTGATGCAGAAATGTATAAGAAAATGGGAGGTAACCTAGACAAGACATGCCAGGGTTCAAGGAGACATTACTCTTCCCTTCCCCTTTAACCTTGTCTTTTTGTACATTATACAGAAGAGAGTCTTCCTAGATCCGCAGGGTTTACAGTGGTAAAATTCTTGTAGTTCCAACCACAGGGCTTTGAATATAAAACCAATATTTTTGGGAACATTTATGTAATCAATCAATCAGCAAAAAGTTGCATTCATAATTTGTTGCTAGCTTTGTTTTTATAATTTGGGGATCAGATGAATAGGATACTATCTGCAATGAACAATGTATAATGCTAATAAATAAAATTGTACCATCAGATGTTCAGCTTGAGGGAAGGTCACAGCACTGGACAGAGTGTTGGGGTACAAGTAGTTCTCTCCACTCATGCTCTCTATGTTGTTGCTCCGCTACCAAGGGGAGCAAAGCCTCGCCACATTCTGAAATACTCTGACATCCACAGTATCATTGTAAGTTGAAAACAGTATTATAAAAATTACTCAGATTTTATGATTTTGTCTTTGCTATTGTAAGAATTTGGAGTATGTTCAAAGATATAATTTTGCTTTCAGGTGGGAGTAAATGACCAGTGGGTTTGTGTCCTGGGTAAGGAAGCTATGCAGAGAGATATAGCAGCAGCAGGTGCTTTTCCTGGTGTCCAGTTGGAGGTTGGAGACCCTGATGTCACACACAGCCTCATGAATTCCCTGGAACTTGCTGTCCGTCGCCATTTCCTTTCAGGGAAGCTGGGTGCAAGACCTGTGACTGTGCTGCCATCAGAAAAAGACTTGAAACCTTCCACAAGGAAAGGCTTTCTGCAAGAATTCACCAGAGAGTGTGTTGATAACTTCTCTAACTCACTCTTAGAGGAATCCCTCCTCAATGCATGGGACTCTAGGAAATCTGTTGATGTTAGTGTTAGTCAGGAGTTTTCTGAGAGCAGTGAAGCATCTCCTGCAGTGACTCCAGGATCTACTCATTCTAGTCAAGGGTCAACTGATGCTAGTCAGTTATCAACAGATATCAGTGATATGTCCAATGATACCAGTCAATCTATCACTGATGCAAGCCACACATCTGGTGAAGTAAATAAAGCATCATCTGATGCTAGTCAGGTATCCAATGATATTAGTCATTTATCATCAGATGTCATTCTAGGGTCTACAGACTCTAGTCGACATGCTTCAGACTTAAGTAATTCATTATCAGATGAAACTCCCACTTCATCAGACATGGTTCAGTCACTGTCTAGCATCAGTGATGGATCTCTGAGCATTAGTCAAACCTCTGGGCAAGGGGAACCTGAGTCTTGCGACACAAGCCAGAAGTCTCGAGGCACCATCAAAGACTCCAATGAGGCAGAACACACTCATCCAGTGGAGCTGCAATTACAGAAACAAAACACGTTTTATTCCTTTGCTGGAGGATACTCTCGCTGGAATGGAGCTTATCTGGAGCAGAGCCTACCAGCAGTGGTGGTGCATCCATCATGGGAACTACTGGGCCTCAGCAGGTGGCTGAGAACAAAGCTTCGTCTTCAGGTAGGATTCTTTCCCACGTTCATCTTGGTTCAGTGGAGAGAGAGAGAGAGATATATATATATATATATATATATATATATATTTTTTTTTTTTTTTTTTCTTTTTTTTTTTTTTCTTCTTCTTCTTCTTCTTCTTCTTCTTCTTCTTCTTCTAACGCTTGGCGCCGGTAGGCTTACTGGAGGCCTTATGTGTTCGGCCTCCGCCCGTTGGTTTTAGATTTTTAATAGTAACGCCTCGTTTTGGAAATGAGGCGGAAGATGAATTTTCGAAAATGAGTTATCTGAGAGGAGCATGTGACGTGAGGGTGAGAGCAATGAAAGCAAGTATGAAAGGTGTGGCATGGGACCTTGTGCAAATGGAGTGAAGTGTTGTGTAGGGGGATGGGTGAAAAGAAATAGATTGAGGTGGTTAGATCATAATGAGAGGAAGAATAGTGAAGAATTTGTGAAGAAAGTGTTTGTGAGTAAAATTGTGGGGCTTAGGATTAAAGAAAAGCCAGTTATAAGATGGAGGGATAGGGTAAAGGAGTACATGAATGAAAGAGTTACTGATAGAGGGGAAGGAATTGAACATGCAAGGAGACAATGTATGGATAGGGATAGGTAGAGGCTCTTCTGCCGTGGCCATCCCCTTGGTGTATGTTTGTTTAAGTACTATGACAAAATTTATTACTCTGATCATACTTTTATCTGTTACTTATTTGAAATATTCTGATGATTTTTTGAGTTGCAAATTGTAGTAGAAAACTTGTACTATGTGTTATATTTCAGTTAGATGCTGCCATTGAAAACAATAATTATCTCCAATTCTTATGTGCCATTCTTACAGGAGTCTCCTGAAGTAATTGGTTACTGGCTGGTGGATTGGGAGGACGGCAGCAGCCTTGGGGGAGGTGACTCAGTGTATGGCCCTCTTGGACCAACCAAGGAGGGCTCACTTATGTTCAAGCCTACAGGCCTTCTCATGCCCTGGAGGCCTGCCTATTTTATACTTAAGTGAGTCTTGGGATGGTTTATTTTCCATGCTGCTAACTAGTTAACTCATTGTATAGATCTATCAATAATTTGACCAACTTTTGGGGTGTTTACTTCTTTTTTTTTTTTTTTTTTTTTTTTTTTTTTTTTTTTTTTTTTTTTTTTTTTTTTTTTGGGGGGGGGGGGGGGGGGGATCTAGATCAAAAGTAAAGTGTGCTACACAGTACTCTGGCAGTTTTGAGTTGATCCCATACCATACATTCATGTTGTATGTTTATTACAAACAAACTTTTGAAGGGTTAATTTACTAATAATTACACTTTTTTGTAACTTGTATGAGATGAATGTACCATGTTGGCTTAGTGAAAACTTGCTGTCCAATCTCATCTGCCTCCAGTTAACATTTTCTATTCCTGTCCTTCCAGAGCTGGAGTGTTGTATCAGTTCAATGATGCACGTGAACGGTTGCCACACATGATAGTGGAGGTGGTACAGTGTGTTGGGTGTGTGCGCCTCTCTTCCAGTCAGCGACCCCATGCCTTCCAGGTACTGTCCACCTATCACTATGTGCCTGTACATGTGTCAGTTTGTTTCTATTCTCATTGTTAATCTTCTAAAGTAAAATCTATCTTTTTTTCTGTTTCAATTTATTGAGAGAGTAACAAACTAAAAGTTGCATCTTCCCTTAAGCCACACTTAATTTCAGCTGCTGAGGAAGAAGGAAGCTCCTCTAATGTTGGCAGCCTCTGATGAGCACCAAGCCTCCCTTTGGCTACAGGCCTTCCTCACCATCATCAACAGTGGTGTAAGTATATTGTACCCACACCTCATTGTATGGGCATGGGTGCATTGAACCCATAGAATTCAATACATCTCGTGAGTGTAGAAGGGGTGCAAGCTAGTGTGTTAAGACTAATAACAAATTTACAGATTCAACACCTTGAATATATGTAAAAACATTCAGAACAAAAAAGAAAAAGGTAATTAATGTATGTAAATGTGTGAATATATTATTAGAGTGAAAGAGATGTGAGAGATATGAAATTGAGTCCGTCGGTAAATCCAAAATCTTAGTGAGTAGCACTCACAAAATTACCACAAGTATCTCAAACAAGTGATGACACTCCAATACCATTTGGAATACAAACATCAAAACTTTTTTTATTGTATAATATCATATTATCAGTTTACCATATAATCTGTTTCAAGATTCTCGTGTTTCTTGTAAGTTTCCCAGAATAAAGCAGCAATGACATTCTAATATGAATATGAACTATAACTATAAGGCAAACTTATTTGATGTAGTCATGGAGATAGTCCCAGTTATTTAAACACTAAGCCTTCTGTCAACCATGAGAGATGGTTATCTCTCCTTTCCATTTTCTTCATTTTATATAATTTCAGGTACGAGACATTAGTGAGAGAATCCAGATGCCATGCCGTGTGGTCCTCTTGGAGTCCAGGGTACTATTGGCACAGCAGTCAGATCTGTTCCTTGGGCCGCCCCCTAAGCCTGACTCCCACACCAGTGAAAAAGACAATTCTGGCACCACCTCACAACAGCTTGGTTCCTCCCCCAACACACAGCCTCCTCAAGTCCAACTTCCCGTTGAGAAGAAAGATCCTGACAAACCAAAGAACATGCATCTTTTCCATGTGAAAGAGCGCAAACCCTTAAGTTCTTCCTTAACTTCTTTGAACCACATAAATGGTACCTCCTCAGTTCCTGGTAGTCCTATCCGCCGCATTTCCTGTGGCGAAAAATGCTTGTCCCCAGCACGCAAGAGCCTTCATCTTCGCCAAAACAGTCTCTCAAGACTTCCTGACATAGAAGCAGTTAGTGAGAGACAACACATTGAACAACCACTACCATCACCATCTTCTCCCCAAAAGAAGTTATCTGTACAGCACATTCCTAATGAGAAAGCAAGAGAGGAAGATAAACCCCATCATACTGAAAGCTATAGATATACAGGAGAAGTAAAGGTTTTGACAATAAGTGCACTGGAGCAGTTGGCTTCTGTCTCAATATATGCTGAATGTCCCACCACTTGCCTCTTGGTGAGTACCAAGACCATCTGTCTATTGAGGTCTAGAATCTTACCCATCCATTACTAAATCTAAGGTGTGATTTTAGATGTCTCAAAATTACATTTTCATTGAAAGAGTAGATTAAATATTGAATTGAAATTGCCCCTTTATGGGGATAATAGCATGGTATATAGCTAGATAGATTATTATTACTCAGATGACATTTTTACCGAGAATAATCTGTTTTTTGGCACACTATAACTACATCTAAGTTACTTATGCACAAATTTTGTGTGTAGGATGAAAATACTCAGATTCTGGGTTAATTCCAGTGACTTTATATAGCTACGATGTTATCCATTCACCCTATCCAACATCAACGTAGATATTACTAAATCAAAACTTGTGATCAACATGTAACAGGTTTGAATTTTATGCAATGTTTTACTTCCTTCACAGGAGTTTGAGTGTAGTGAGGCTGGAGAGATTTCTGGAGACTGGGCACTTTATTTTCGCTCTGGTGGACAATTGCAACAGTTTCTAGCTGCACTGGCCCACACTTGGCAGTCATGTTCTCAGGTAAGATGCACCTCCGCTTATGATCTACTACAAAAAATACATCATTAGGATGTGAGAATGGGAAGGGTCAGTGGATGGTAGTCTTCTATTTTCTGGCTTCAGATACCAACTTGGTTTGAGTGGTTGAGGAATTTAAGGAAGTTGATGAAAGTGAAGTGCTGAGAGTTCTGAAGAAATTGAAGCATGGAAAGTCAACTGAGAGGGATGGGATCACGTTAGGATTACTAAAGAAAGGACGGGAGTTTGTCATGAAATGACTGGTTAGGATGTTTCATGTTTTCTGTAAATAAGGTGTGGTACTTAAAGACTGGCAGGAAGCATGTTTTGTACCATTAATTAGGTTAAAGGAAACAAAAGATTGCTTGTCATGACAGCTATAACACACTGGGTTGCTGTGTACATTGATCTGCCTCCAAGTTACTACATTTGTTAGTCTTTAGAAAAAGAAAAGGAAGAAAATACAATCATAGATGAAAGTCAGAATTAAAGAGTCTTTGTTGTACTCCGGTGTTTTCACCTTCACTTATATAGAAATCGTTGACAGATTGAGTTTCCACTGCGACGGGTAGAAGACGCAGGCGTTCAGCAATTCCTCTTGGAAGGCTCACAGATATCCAGCAATGGATGGTCTCTCCTGCATTTGTAAGGCTCTGGTGAATTATGGTCAAGCTTCGACACTCCAGGAGAAAAGGGTTGATCTGCATCCTGCAAAGACAAAGGCACCAGTGGCTGTTTGTAGGTTTTTGAGAGATATTTTTGTTCTAAGTAATGGACTATAGTCAAATATGTTTAACTGAGAAATTTCTGAATAATAGATGATTATAAGATATACATTAATACTCATCAACTTTAGAGTGTATCTTATTAAGACATTAACCTCTAGTCATGTGACAATACAAAGCTTTAAGAAGTTTATTCTTTTGTGTAATGCTGTAGGAGAAAAGGGATGTTGTATGAATAATTCTTTGCAGCTGCTGAGTACAGAAATTTTTTTTTCATTTAAATAAGTTAGAATTTGTTTATAGTTGCAACATGCTTTCAGGTATTTTCATTGATATACTATGATAGGTGTTTTATAGCAACTAGAGATACTAAATAATAATAGGTGTGCTGCACCTTAGCTGGAAACACAAAAACCATCAAACTATGGAGAGGACACTTGCACACCACCACCTGCTTGACAGGCATCAGAAGCAAGTGCCTCTATTTCTATATTTTCAATGAAATATTTCTTATTTATATTTATTAATTTATATATATTTAGTGTAATTTATAAATATATGTTCAATATGTTGAGGTTGCATTTGTGGTGCACAGAACAGAACTGCAGGGTGGTATGTTTTTCACATGTGAGTTAGGTTATGAGTATACTCAGATGCAGAGTACTGCTTGCACTATTTTTTTCTGTTGGATATTTTACACCATAAAGTGCAGTAACATTTCATTTAATATGATACTTAAAAGTTAACAACATGATGTTGGTGGAGCATTAGCATGATGTATTTACTATCTGTATAGTATATCCAACCTACCACCAAGAACCAGACCCTTGCTGTCTTTAAACTCATAACCATTATAAGGTGCAATACCAGACATCCTTTGCATTGTTCGTGTTCATATTATTAATGGAAAATAAATCATTTCAACTTTAAAGCATTTCTAACAGTCAGTCATGTCTTTATGACATGTGTGCAGTATTATTTATGTGGGTGAATAGAGGGTGAGACAGGGAAGCTGAACACTGTTGTTGTTATATTTACAGAAGAGGAGTCACAGTCTCTTCCAGGGGTTAGAATACCATTTTCATGTTCTTCCCTGAAGGAGGTAGTGAGGTTTGTTTGTTGCTTCTATTGAGTACCATCATCTTTGGTGACTTTGGATTGAGGGAGATGTTGTTCCATTGTTCAAGGACATGAAAATTGTGCTGAGTCAAGAAATGTAATGTATTGATCAAATGTTGGTTGTCTAGAGTTATTTATTGAAACCAATCTATGCATAAATATTTTGAAATTAGGTCTTTATTAATTACGTTTATAAATTTTATATACCTGCAAGTAATGTTAAAGTTCAGGTATGTATAAGTATGCCTGAAATGGTGATAAGATTATAAGTATTATTATAAATAGATATCTTTTGTTCCCATTGTAGATACTAATATATAAAAACATTATCTGTAATGAATAATGAATTAGAAGATTCATTGTAATATTGTGGCCTTAACAATTTGCCATAATCTATTTAAACTACTGTATGGCAACAATATTGGGCAGCATTTATTTCAAGTAAGGGTGAACAAGTTTCCAAATTGTTGGATTCCAAATATGTTGAACAGGTTGACCATCACTAATCCGGCAATCAATATTCCGTTTCCATCAGTTTTCCAGTATAAATCTCGGAGGGCAGTTTCAAATTTCCTAAGTTGGTACGCTTCTATTTTTGGGAGGCGGCATTGATGTTTTGATGGAGCTGTACCCAGAATCAGCTGTATGCTCATGCTTCCGACAGCAAACGGGCATTCCTTCTCATTCATTTGCTGTAATTGTTAAAATCTGCTGCTGTATAGCCTCATCATGGATTACCAGGTTTAAGGTTTTAAAAGAAAAGCAGCTTATACAGTAACTTCTTGCTTACGCTAAGGATGTAACTCATCCTGCTGCCAAGGAGTGTGCAAGAATGGCTGCATGCTGATGATAATGTGACTACAATTCATCATTACACTGAGTTTGAAATTGTACATATGGTTGTAAGTCCAGAGAAAAATGGCAGTGATGAAAATGAGGAAGATGTGAGAGAACGAGTCTCTATTGATAGGTTAATCAAGAATTGTAATAATTTTGTTACAATATATACAGCATATATAGAGTCAGGATAAAAACATCAATAGGCCGGAAATTTTAAAAATCCGGCAGTCCCTAGGTCCCGTGGTTGCTGGATTAGTGATAGATAACCTGTATAAGTTGCCAGCAGCAAAAATTTCTGCTCTTAGTCTGTGTGGAGTTGTTACTATTGGCTTGACGTTTAATTCATATTTCATTATCACTGCTACAGTGCTGAAAGTGAGGATCTTTGGAGTGCATTTAGAGCAAAGAGGGCAAGTGCAATGGCTTTAAAGGATTATATCAGGATCCCGGGAGTCTCATAGACTTGTCCTTTGCATGTAAGGCCTTGCTGGGACACTAGTGATATGATGCAAATTGCTTCTTTGGTGGCTTACCAGAAAGGGGTTTCCTAGGTCACAACCATTTTTTTTCTGTTCACAACTCCTTAGTCATCCTGTTGCTTACAGGAATTTTACATACATGTTTACAAATCCACAAATTTTCTGTTTTCAGTTTGTTATGTACTTCAGAGCTTTCATGAAGCTATAGGGACATTTTTTATTTTGGTATCCTCAGAAATTTTTCAGAGGCAGAGATCTTAAAGCTACTACACCCTAATTATATATACAGCTAATGTATCTATGGCACTGTCACTGTCAGGCACTTCACTGTTCTGACACTACCACCAAGAATTTGAGTGACAAAGGGTATGGCACTGTCACTGTCAAGCATCACTTTCACTACACTGTCACTGTCAGGGTGGGTGTGTTCAAAGCCAGGTGTGGGCGGCAGATTATACCTAGTGTGGGACATATGTTTGACGTCCACATTGGCCGTGAAGATGTTCCACACCACCACTGTGGACACATTTGATGAAGTTTTAAAGTCAGCATCTGCACAGATACAAAATAGTATCAGGATTGTTTTATTTGTAGTCTGTCATAAGGGGAAGGCAAGTGCATCTTTTCACCTGTATCTCTATTCACATCTCAAAATAAAAAGCCATTTCCAAATGACTATAGTATCATGAAGCTGCTTTTTGGTCAAGTGAAAGTGAAGTGATTTTATACTCAGAATCTTAGGCTATTTGAGTCTCCAATGGTGGTGGTGTATGCGGTTCACTGTTATGTTTTCATTTTCCCATATTACCCCTTTATGTATGAGTTCTCCCACTTCATGGCAGGACATCCTATAGTATTCACATTATAATTCTTATGCACATTTTGTTGAATATGACGCATCTTTTAATCACAAAATATTCCTCTTATATTCCACTTCATGTTCATTTTATACCTAAATACATCAGTCTCACTGCATTCACAAGGTGTCAATGTATTCAAAGTTAGTTCATAATGTAATCACTGCCTTCTTTTTTCTATTTACATCTATTTCACAAATTTGTATAAGGCCCTTATGATTTTTATGTACGCTTTTATATTTCATGTGTTGTTCTTTTATCTTTAAACTCATCGATCATCCATCTGTTTTTAATTAAATCAGAGATTATCAAAGCTTTACACAGTGCATTTTCATTATAAACCACTATATAAGCAGTTTACTTCTTTTTTTTACTAATATTTACATAACATATATATATATATATATATATATATATATATATATATATATATATATATATATATATATATATATATATATATATATATATATATATATATATATATATATATATATGATATGTGTGTGTGTATGTGTGAGGATCACCAAACAAGTTTGTAAAGCATCACATATGTAAATTGAAATTGTACAGACAACTAAAAAGTTTTGTATGATTAGTACTATACATTGATTTTGAAGCTGCTCTGTTCTGGAGATGGTACAGTAAACCATTCTTCAAAGGTACTTTTCGATATGTTTCTTTCTGTATTGACAATTACACTTAACAAGTTGCATTTTGACTTAAATCAAAATAAGTACATAATTTTATTAAAGAAGCTTTTGGTCCACTATTTGTTATAATATTAGTCTATCTACTATAGTTTCTGACGTATTGCTCCCTCCAGGAACGATCCCAAAGAGGATAGCAGAAGAGCCTTCACCTCTCCATATCCACAGACTCTCTTCTTGCTTATTCAAGTTCTCATCCCCTGTATTAGCAGCTCTTTCATACATGTACTCCATCCTATTCTTCCATCTTACAAATGGCCTTCCTTTCCTCCTAGGACCCTCAATTTCACTCACATGAACTTTCTTCACAAACTCTTCACACTTCTTTCTCTCAAGATGATCAAACCACCTCAACGTATTTCGTTTCACCCATTCCACTATACCACACCACTCCATTTTCACACGTTCCCATGCCACATCTTTCATCCACACTTTCATTGCTCTCACCTTGTCATCTTATTACATCACTTGCTACTCTCAGGTGACTCATTTCCACAGCACGCACTCTTGACTGCTGTGCCCTACTCCATGTCTAAGTCTCTGATCCACGCATCAGCGCTGGTAGAAAATTACTGTTCCTTATACCTTTCTTTACTTCCATGGATATATTCCTTCATCTCATAATCCTTACCAATGATGATATGACACACCGTCCTTTTACAGCCCTTTCTCTTATTTCTCCTTCCATCTCTGTTTGTGTAGCACTGTACCCAAAATAGTTAAATTATTTTAATTCCTCTATTTTCTCTCCTGGAACTTCCTCACATCTTCCTTCTGTTGGCATACTTATCCTATTAGGTGTGTTAAAGTCAACCACCTGTACTTCCCTTCCTTCAAAAACCATCACCTTACTTTTCCCAGCATTCACTTTTAACTTCCTTCTCATACATACACTATGTATTGAATGACTAACCTGAAGTAATGATGTCAGTGTAATGTAGTTTTGGGGAAGCAGTTTGGATGAATTTGTTACGTGATGGCAGGTATAGAACACATACATTTGGAAGATTAATGAAAAATGTGAATTATAATTGTGATTGATCTTCAGGTGTAATTTTGTTGGTTTAATGTCATTAAAAAGTTACTTATTGCTTGCTATGATAATTTCATAACTTTTTTCATACTTCATGCTTCTTTTACCTCACAGTGTCTTGTATTTGCCAGTTTAGGTTTTATAATAACGAATTGATGTAGAGATTAATGTTGTCAGTATAGAGTGTGATAATAATTATTGTAAGCCTATTTATTTTTGTAACTTTGATAACTAAGTTAGTGTATATTTATGTATGAAAACATTCAAGAAGATTGATAGGGGCAGGCACATCATAACAAAGATTGCAATGCACACAATTCCAGCTGTAGGATTAAAAGCTGCAACAAAATCATTAATTTCATCATAAGTTTATAGTGTTATTTCCCAAAGCAGCATCTTAGAAAATGTTTAGACAGCCATCACATATCTAATAATGAGTATAAAGTAACTTGAATACAGTACGTATGTACCCATTCCTTGTGTTGTCGGCTTTTAGATGTATGGAGATGACTAGCAGAGTCAGAAGGGGAAGGTCCTTCCTGTGTCATAATGTACACAGTGTATGAGGAAGCTGTTAGTCATAAAGGTACACTATAACTATATGTATCTTTGCTCTGTCCTCTTAGCCTAGTGTACCTGAGTAACAATAGTATAGTTAGAGCATGAACTGCGTGGCAAAAGACCAAAAACCCACCCAGGTTTGTAGATTCTCCAAAAAAATATTTCCTAATTGACTTGGTTCACCTGTTAACACCTACATTGCAGTGTTAACACCTATTAATAGGTTACGCTATTTTATTGCATTATACATTCTTGTTATTATTTTTATGAGACAGTAGCCAATGTTAGGCAGAAAAAATACCTCTTGGTTAGGAGTTTTGGTTAGTAACAAGATGGATATCACACATGGTTGACAACTGGCCACAGGAATTTTCAATTTCAATTTCAACACCATTGATGATGGGTGACAGTAATATATATTTTTTGCTACATACACTGAATAGCTTTAGTCCTTGATTTGAATTGAACAAACAAATGTACATTGTTAGCATGATGGACTAGCAATGTATTCCAGATTTCACGACAAACTCAATTCATTTATGAGATTTATGTATAACTTCTCAAGAGTTTTTACATTATCATTTGAGTACATACAATGTTGTTATAGTACCATGTATAGTTATTGTAGCTTTTTTTTTTTAAAGTTCACTGAGTGATGTCTACATTAAGGTAGTGACCAGTTACTGCAAGTGGTGGTCTGGTAGCCTCCCTCCCTCCTGCCTTGCCGTATTTCTACTTGAGTGAGTTATTCATATACATTACATAACCCCTAATGTGACTATACAGTGATGACCTATTGTTATTATGAAACCGACATTTTTTTCTATCTTGTGGCAACTGAAGACAGAAAAATATCAAGTGTGCGGGTGTGGCCTTGGGAACTATGTTGCATAATTATTGTGCTTCCCCTCATACTTAGCAAGAAAAATTATTTAGCTTGAAAATAAATTTGTGTGTTTTGTATTGTATTGTATAAATTACATGAATCATCAACAAAATGTGATAAGTGAAACTTTCCCAATTTTCTTGAAAGTATTAGAAAACTTTTCCACCCTGTATAATGATTAAATTTTCATTTAATGAGGAGTTGATATTATTGAAGGGTTAATTATTGTTCCTAATGCAAGACAGGTGTTAGATTATATAACAATACACTTTGTGCAGCGAGCACTGCAGCCCATATTTTGCAATGAATGATGGTGCAGTAGCTTATATTCTTTGGTTGTAGCAACTATTTAAAATCTTGTAATAGGCACACATCAACATGTGTGAAAAGAATAGTTGTAAAACCCTAACCAATAAAAGACAGTTGTAGTAAGAAATAAGAAAAATATTTTAACATTCCTTGCATAGTGATATTAAAGAGTTGGCTTATGGCCCCGACCTGAGAACCATCACCCAAGCACACCTACGAGACTCGAACCGATCGGTTCTTGAATCCTTCAAACTGTCATGATATTTTTTGTTCATCATATTCAACATTTTTCTTTATAAGCAGTAAGAATGGTATGATATACTACTTCATTTAATACTTTGAATATCTATATGAATGTAAGTATGATAAACGGATAAAATGTGACGAAATATATACATTGGCAAATCTCTACGTGATTTGTAACAAGTGATCTTGATATTTATTGTATTTCTAGTGAATTATAAGTAAACCAGTGATACATATCACTGGTTTACTTATAATCCACTGGGGGAATATGTTACAATTGGGATTCCCCAGCTGTCTCTATAAAGAATATATTGAAACATATTCTTTATAGAGACAGCTGGGGAATCCCAATTGTAGTATATTCCCCCAGTGGATTATAAGTAAACCAGTACCAGCTCTTAATATATTATGAATGAAATATATTCTGTATAGAGACAGCTGGGGAATCCCAATTGTATTATATTCCCACAGTGGATAAGAAAATAATGAATTCCCCCGAACTAGGTAACTATATATAACTATACAAAAAAAACATACATGGTTCGGATAGGATTGACATCAAGTTCAGCTGCCGTGAGTCTGGATCGTACCCTTGACTTCATAAAATTTAAAGGAAAAAAGTAATATTATTGTGATACTGGTGTGTATAAAGAAGGAAATTTCTAGTTTTATCCATAAAGCCGTCTCTATGAGCTCTGAGCTGTTTTGGTGGGAGTAATGGCTGCCGATCACTAGAGATGGTTCAACATAACTCGAAGCCTCGAACGACTTGGCGTGTGGCCTTGACTTTTTCAGTTTCGCCTAGCACACGGTGGATGGCGGTGCGTTACAGAAGTGGTCCGCTTCAACACCGGCTTGGCTTTGTCCTAGGATAGAAGCGGAGGCCCCAGTATAAGTCTTTTTACAGGAAGAGGTTAGTGAGATGGAATAGAGTTCTATTTGAATAATGAACTCGCTAGTTAATTAATCCACGATTTTTCATCTTTGTGATGCATATGTAACCGATCCTTATGGTGGTGGTCTTTTAGATATTTTTTTTGTCATTTGCGTCTTCCTGTTAGTAACAAAGGGTGGTCTATCTGTCATCTACCTACTTGAGAGATTGCATGAAAATTCGGACATGGACTCTTTTCTTAATGTCCACAAAAGAACATAAGGAAATACAAAAAAGGCCCGAAGAAGACAGCCTCCCAGGCCCCCCAACAAAGAGGCTCGCCACCCCTCCCAAATGGTCCATTTAGGAGCCCCCTATTTGTTGCCGGCTGCATTACGTACAAAGTGATATCTCTGTACGTCATGACAAAAAATGGGGAGGGGGATGCAAAATTATGCTCCGTCCCGGGTACCAAATACTCTAGGAACACCTCTGCCTGTTACTCCAATACACACTTATTACCTACACCCACCTCTCATCCCTATCCATAAAGCCGTCTAGTCTTCTTTTAAAAACCCCTATCGTATGTGCAGTAACTACCTGCTGATTGAGTCTGTTCCAATCATCTACCAGCCTATTTTTAAACCAATTTCTGCCTATTTCTTTACTAAATATACTTCTAGTTTAAATCCGTTATTTTTTGTTCTATCCTGACTATTGATCGTAAAAACTTTTCCTACTTCCCCCTTATTACAACCATTCACCCACTTATACTTCAATCAGACCACTCCTTACTCTACGTCTCTCCAGTATGTAGACGATATAGCAGAGAGGATGGTATGGCAGCAGGGGCGTACATAGGGTACATGGCGCCTAGGGGCAACCACTAAAATTGCACCCTCCCTTGGGTGGGAGAGGAGCGTAGCGAGCCTAATTATCTGGGGAGTTTGGATGGGCGCTGTAAACCAGGGCTGGGTACAAGTACGTACATATACTTGTACTTGGGAGTTTAAAATATTACTTGTACTTGTACTTGGTATTTTTCAATGAGGAAGAATAATTTTTTTTTTAAAAAGGATACAGTTGACATTTTCTCGGTTGTTTGCCACCCATTGTCAATATACTATAGCTCAAAAGCACAAGCATTTTCTACTCTATATAATTGAATCTATACATCTTTTACGTAAACCTCATATATTTCGAGTTATTTAATAAAACCTGATTTCGAGGGAAAAATTTACGCACGTTGAAAGCATTTGACGCCCTTTTACTGCATAATTACTAGTTTTAGGCAAATATTCATTGAGACAAAGTTGTACAGTTTTAAAATGTCTATTATATGCTGCAAAAACATTTCCAATATCTCTAATAGCATTTGAGAAAATGAAGATATATTTATTTTTGGCAAAAAGGATAATACAGTTGACATTTTCTCGGTTGTTTAGAAACCAATTTCAATATACTCTAGCTCAAAAGAACAAGCAGTTTCTGCTCTATCTAATTGAATCTATAATTTTTTAACGTAAACTTCCTACTTTTCGAGTTATTTAATAAAAAGTGTCGCCCCGGTACTTTTGTTGACATCCTGCGGGAGAGACTTGGGCGCCGTTATGTTGACGAAGAAAATCGTTTCCCCTATACAAATTAATGCGTTTAGGGAAATTTTGGTCAACAAATTTAAATTCAAGAAAAGTGGCTCCATATAGCTTATTATTGTTTATTGAAGATGTACAAATTCAATTCATCTGCTCTTTGCCGTTTCTTTGAAGGAAATATTTCTTTTATTATTTCCACCGGGAAATGACCAAAATTAAGGTTAAAAGCGTCATTTTACTCCGTAATTATTAGTCTTAGGCAAGTATGTATTGAGACAAAGTTGTAGAGTTTTAAAATGTCTATCAGATGCTGCAAAGATATTTCCAATATCTTTAATAACATTCGAGAAAATTAAGAAAGTATTTTTTTTTGGAAAAAGGATAGTTGACATTTTCTCGGTTGTTTGCCACCCATTGTCAATATACTATAGCTCAAAAGCACAAGCATTTTCTGCTCTATCTAATTGAATCTATACATCTTTTACGTAAACCTCATATATTTCGAGTTATTTAATAAAACCTGATTTCAAGGAAAAAAAATTACGCGACATTGAAAGCATTTGACGCCCTTTTACTGCATAATTATTAGTTTTAGGCAAATATTCATTGAGACAAAAGTGTACAGTTTTAAAATGGCTATCAGATGCCGCAAAAATATTTCCAATATCTCTAATAACATTTGAGAAAATGAGGAAGTCTTTTTTTGGCAAAAAGGATAATACAGTTGACATTTTCTCGGTTGTTTAGAAACCAATTTCAATATACTCTAACTCAAAAGAACAAGCGTTTTCTGCTCTATCTAATTGAATCTATAATATTTTAACGTAAACTTCCTACTTTTCGAGTTATTTGATAAAAAAAAGTGTCGCCGTGGTCAACATTGTAAATTCAAGAAAACTGGCTCCATATAGCTTATTATTGTTTATTGAAGATGTACACCTTCAATTCATATGTTCTTTCACGTTTCTGTGACGGAAATATTTTTTTTATTCCCTGACTGGTGACCTGACAAATTCTTTCCTTAGCGGTTGGTTTACACTGCGTTTTTTTTTTTAAGGCAAATAGACAATAATATTTAATATTTTTCATGATTATTTCAGTAAATTTAATTATATATATATAAAATAAATTACTTAAATTATATTTCTTCTTCCTTCAATACGTTGATATGCAACAAGTGTGTATCCGCCTTTATATAACCCCCACATCCCTTCCCTTAGCTACCTCACTGAATTTAGCCATTAGACTTGAGTCTGTATCATGGCACCCCCTTCAAGCTGTCACCCGGGGCAGACCGCCCACCCCCTTACTATGCCACTGTAAGGCAGATTATGGGAAGGGAAAGAGCAGTTAGTTATAGTCAAAATATTTGATCAAATGAAGGATGTGTTCTTGTTGTAGGAAGTGGAAATGTGATCCTTAAAGAATATCATTAAGCCTGAGTAGAGAGCAAACGCAGGAATATGAAAGTATTTATTCCATCAGTGAAGACCGAAAAAATTGGATAAAGGAAGATAGATGGGCGTGGCCGAGGGTAAGAGGAGTCGTCGACAGTCTAGGATATGGAAAAGGGAGCGGTCAGAGTAGAGAGATGGTGAGGAGTATCAAGTTTTGGGCGTATAATTGTATGGTTCTAAGATGATTATAATAGTAAAAGGAGAAATTGGTGTTAGGGAAGCAGGTAGAAAACGAGGTGAAAGGCATGAGGGAGTTGAGAGTGGTTAGGGTAGTTTTCAGAGCTGAGGTTGGAGGCTTGTCCTTGTCAAAACAAGGAAAGTCTGGGGGATGAATATTTTTGAGGATATTATCCCCTCCTTCAGTCACATTTGCACGACTGACCTGTAGCGCTGTGTGATGGGGTGTACTACTCTTCTAGGGACCTAGAAACTATTTAAGAGGCGTTTATGTGTATGTGTGCCTTGTCTTGGCTACCCTCTTTTAGGAGGATAACAGCCTGAGATTCAATTGGCCCCCAAGGGTGTAGTCAATCCTGTTCATGCCCTTGGTGCACACTTGGAAGTTAATAACCTATGGAAAATTCACTAATGTATTCCGGGACTCTTAAGACTTACCCCTTTCTTGCTCAATAACCCCCGAAATACATGACATAATGAAAGAATATACAGTACATATAGACATGTGATTAAATATGATAGATAATGGATAGATATCTAGGATGGAGGAGGAGGAGGAGGAGGAGGAGGAGGAGGAGGAAGTAGTAGTAGTAGTAGTAGTCCCACATCTGAAGCCTTAGGATGTTGAGTTCTTTTAAGGAGATGGAAGGAAGGAGAGAAAGACAAATGCTGGAGTGAAGGGGGGGAGAGAAGAGAGAGTTGACATCATCACAACATGCCCGCTTGACAAAAGTGTATAGAGTTCTGTCACCACATGCTTTGAATTTTTCGCACCCTTTGAATACAAGTGCTGCACCGGTACTGCCCGCACCCTTTGGGGGCTGACTGTGTAGACGACAGACAGCCCAATTATGTTCAATGTAGAAGAGGGAAACAGTTGAGTGTCATTGAATAGGGGATAGTAGTCTGGAAGGTTATATTGAGTAGATGGGTGAAACAGTTGAGCTTTAGAAGTATGGTATTGAACAACAAAAGGTTGGGTATTGAACAACACAAGTTTTGTATATTTTTCCCATTCATGTAATTGCATATTTTGTGCTCAGTAAAGTCATGTTTGGCGAGTCAACAGTGTGTGTGTGTGTGTGTGTGTGTGTGTGTGTGTGTGTGTGTGTGTGTGTGTGTGTGTGTGTGTGTGTGTGTGTGTATATATATCAAATAGTCTTTAGTTTCAAAATATCTTACTGTGGTGGCACATTTCAAATAGTGCACAATATAGTAATTATTTAGCAGTTAAAGATTTACATATCAGATAATGCTATACTGAAACACTGATATGTAATCAATACACCATAAAAATACATTAAAAAATCACTCCACAGGGTATTTTCATACTGTAATACAAGCAGTTCAGTTATCTATAATTATATTTTAATGTGTGTTTTCTGGTGGGGAATGCTCTAATACAAAGTCCATTAGAAAGGCAACGTTCAACTGTCTACACACGACTGAACCAGTATCTGTATCTATAGTAAAACCTCAAAGATCCGGACCAATCAAACACTGACCCTTAATGTAAACCAATCTTCCTACCTTCTTTCACATTCAGGCTTAGTTAACCACCCTGCTTCTGGCTTCTGCATTTCCATGGGATTCACAGTGCATAGTATTCTGTTAGCTATGGCCCCAAAGAGGAAGCACTTTGACAAACTTGCAACATTATAACTTGAATAGTGCAATCTTAAATTTTGAAGCAGAGTGGGAAATAGTCAGTCAGTGTCAACTCAGTTGGCAGCTATTTGACAACCCATCTTCAAAAGCCAATGGTGATGGCAAGGAAACTTCTATTTCCTTCAAACTCTACATGGTACATTTTTATGCTGAAAAATTTGTACAGTTCATTGACTAATGTGAAGAATAGTTTCAACATTAAATGAACACATGAGGGCATCTTGGTACGATTACCCTCTTACAGCACGAGAGTCAAGCAAACGAAAATAAATCTATTCTCCTATCCCAGGACCATAGAATCGAACATGTCAACACCTGTGTCATTGCCAGAGTCCCCTGAGCCTTCCACTCAATAATTCTGTTACTGATCTGTAATCGTATAGCGATGTACTCCATACATATAATATATTTTTTAAGTACATATATACTATATACTATATATATATATATATATATATATATATATATATATATATATATATATATATATATATATATATATATACAGGATTCTGTTTCCTCATTGTACCGCATATAGCATTTTCCGAATAAAAACACATTTGTGGTAGGTACAAAGGAATTATATGCACAAAGTTTCTTTCCATTAATCCAATTGCTGACAATAAGGGCACAGGGTAATGATGGATTATCATGGCAACTCTCGCGGGTTAAAAAAAAATCTGGTCTTTGTGAAAGATCTGAATTTAAAAAAATTTGAACAATCCTGTCCTTCCGTCTATAAAGTCAGGGTCTTTGACGTTTTACTGTGTATCTGGAAACTCAAGTATGTAACCGGGATTAAGTTATGAATTCATATTATCACACTAATAATTCATGACCAACTGAAACTATAAACCATCTTATAAAAATACTTACACACTTCTTTGGTGGTGAGCTAAACATGGTGTAAAAACACCAACTTGAAAACAAAAACTAAGTACCATTCCAATTTATAATTACAGTCAATTTCATGACATTTTAACTTAAAAGACTGAACTCTTAGACAGTCATGTCCAGCACAGATATAGCAACTGAAGACTCCTGAGACAAACCATCTGT
>JAXIVD010001330.1:0-90432 GCA_036785275.1 Cancer borealis | reverse complement strand
CTCCTCCTCCTCCTCCTCCTCCTCCTCCTCCTCCTCCTCCTCATTTTCCTCATCTATATCTTTCTCTAACTTCTTCTCCAACACCTACATCCTCGTTTTCCTTGTCTTTACTCTCATTCTCCCTCCTCCTCCTCCTCCTCCTCCTCCTCCTCCTCCTCCTTCTCCTCCTCCTCCTCTTCTTCTTTTTTCTAATTTTCCTCCTCCTCCTCTTCCTCTTCTTCTTCTCATTTCTCCTTCTCCTCCTCCTCTTCCTCCTCCTCCTCTTCCTCCTCCTCCTCCTCCTCCTCCTCTTCCTCCTCCTCCTCCTCCTCCCTGTCCCCTTCTTTCACCATTGCAAGTTTCCATAAATTTCAACAGATAGACAAACAGACAGACAGACAGACAGACAGACAGACAGACAGACAGACAGACAGACAGACGGACAGACAGACAGACAGACAGACAGACGGACAGACAGACAGGCAGACAGACAGACAGACGGACAGACAGACAGACAGACAGACAGACAGACAGAGACAGACAGACAGGTATTTTTTTTTGTCGTTAATCTTGTTTTTATTACCAGCATGAGAGAGAGAGAGAGAGAGAGAGAGAGAGAGAGAGAGAGAGAGGAGAGAGAGAGAGAGAGAGAGAGAGAGAGAGAGAGAGAGTGATTAAGTTACATATTCTGAAAACGACGATGCATCTTAATAGAAAGAAAAAGAAAGAAAGAAAGAAAGAAAGAAAGAAAGAAAGAAATTTAACCAACGAATCAAAACAATAATAGAAAGAGAAAAAAAACAGAAAAAATATATAATAAAGACCTTTACTAAAAAAATAATAAAAAAAAAAATCAACAAATAGATACAAATAAACAAATAATATCATTCACAAAAAAAAAAAAATAAATAAATAAATAAATAAATAAATAAATAAATAAATAAAAATAAATAAATTCAAAATCAAATCGTACTCTATTTTCTTTATTTAATGGCTGACTCAGGTATTCCCTTTGACCCCTCGTGGATGCAGTGGGTAGGTGGGTAGATGGGTAGATGGGTAGGTGAGTAGGTGGGTAGTAACAGGGGATATTTAACTCGTTTCAAGATCAACAATTTACACCAGTCAAGGCAACGGTTCCAAATATATCGTTAGGATAGAAGAAGAAGAAGAAGAAGAAGAAGAAGAAGAAGAAGAAGAAGAAGACGAAGACGAAGACGAAGACGAAGAAGAAGAAGAAGAAGAAGAGAAAAAAAAAGAAAAAAAAGACTGGTTTTGTTTACCCACGTACAGATTAGTCAGTTTCCTGCCTCGTACAGTCTCCTAACTAGCACGTACAGTCTCCTAACTACCATGTACAGTCTCCTAACTATCTCGTAAAGTCTCCTAACTAGCATGTACAGTCTTCTAACTACCTCCTGCAGTCTCCTAACTAGCACGTACAGTCTCCTAACTAACACGTACAGTCTTAACTAATACGTACAGTCTCCTAATTAGCACGCACAGTCTCCTAACTATCTCGTAAAGTCTCCTAACTAGCATGTACAGTCTTCTAACTACCTCCTGCAGTCTCCTAACTAGCACGTACAGTCTCCTAACTAACACGTACAGTCTTAACTAATACGTACAGTCTCCTAATTAGCACGCACAGTCTCCTAACTACCTCGTAAAGTCTCCTAACTAGCATGTACAGTCTTCTAACTACCTCCTGCAGTCTCCTAACTAGCACGTACAGTCTCCTAACTAGCACATATAGTCTCAACTAGCTCGTAAAGTCTCCTAATTGCCACGCACACCTCTAATTGTCATATGTACTCTATTAACCAGCATTTACATTATCCTAGTTGTTGCATATACTTTTCTAATTAACACGTATACTGTCCTATTTCCCTAACTAGCACGTACATTCTCTTAACTAGCTCGTACAGTCTCCTAACAACCTCGTACAGTCTTCTAACTAGCACATACAGTCTCCTAACTAGCACGTACAGTCTCCTAACTCCCACGTACAGTCTCCTTACTTCGGTTGTCTATCATATAATTGGGTTTGAGTTAACGATAGACTACCTAATTCGGTCGTTAGGGTCGTAATGAGCTGTTAATATACACATTTAATATTGTTTGTTTTTATGATGTTTCAGGTGATAAGTTCAGCATTAACAGTCCATTAATGCACTCTATCTATATCATCCCTTATTAATTGAAGTTTAAATCAGTTTAGTATAGTAACTGTTTGCAAATGTCAGTAATAATTATAGTTTAAATCAGTTTAGTATTGTCACTGTTTCCAAATTACATTCTTTACTATAAAAAAATAAATGCCATGGCTTCGTTTTCTTCAGGTTACATGGTGTTCATTTTTATATTATTTCCTGCCGGCACGTTGCTAGGGGAGAGAGGTGGGTGGGGAGGAGCCTTGTTCTATCCTATCCTTAATATCACACATGTAGTTTATTTGTAATAGGATATAGATTTCCTTTTAACTGTTCTTTCTATATAATCGGCCACGTACAGGTTCCTAATTCCCACGTACAATCTTATCTAACTATCACTTAATCTGCTAACTGATACGTATAGTCTCCTAACTTCCGTATAGTTGAAAGAGTTAATAGTATTTCTAAATTGAACCTAACCTCACGTACAGCCTTCCTAACCCACGTTCTTAACTTGTCCTTGTTTCTGTGCATTCCTCCTCTTGTTTCCCCTCAAAGAACGACAGTATAAAGTTTCCTATGGTACACTTTTGACTTATTTTTGTATTAGTATTATTATGGTTTTGGGCGAAATGGTGGTAATATATCGTTAATGAGGTACATAATTAAGTTGAAATATATGGGAGTGAAAAGATAATGAAAATATATAATTAATGAAAAAATTATGTTATTTATTTATATATTTTATATATAAATATATCCCTACCTACCGTTACCAGCAGACCGTCAGTAGAAGATAAAGAAATAAACAAAAATCACCACACACACACACACACACATACACTTGTTACAAATAAAATAAATAAAATAAATAAAAAAAACCAATCCTACGTAACTTTTTCACCACAACGTAATATTTTCCACAACAAATCAATTTTTTTTTTCTGTGGTATGATAAATTTCCTTGGTTTTCCCTCACTTACACAGGGAGGAGGAGTTTCCCTCTCACCAGCTCCCCTCACTGTGGCTTAGGTTGAAGGTAATAACCGGTGGTGGCTCCCTGGCTCCCTTGGCGGCTTGCTTTAAATAGCTTTCCCCTTTTGCCTTTACGAGAAACCTGTTACCGCGATCCTAACAGGTGCCGCCCATTTTCTGTCTTACACTCTCACGCCATAGAAAACTAGTCTGTTTTAAGGCTGGCTTAGTCATGTTTTAAGACAGTGGTTCTTATCAGGGGTGGCGAGGGCGGATACTTTTCCGGGGCGGAGGGAAGGGGGGGGCGAGCACAGGACGGAAAGGGTAAAAATTCACGGAAAATCACGGCTACTACTACTACTGTGGGCCAATACAATAATAGCCTCGCCAAGGGTTATCTATCTATCTATGGTTTGGGGGGTTTGAGTGGGTGACGCAGGGAGGAGGGGGGACTCAACTGCATTGAACTTAGGCGGCTCAGCTTGCAAAAGGTTGAGAATCCCTGTTTAAGGATGACTTAATCAATTGAGAGAAGAGAACAGATGGGCAAGAAAAGAATATGAATGGAACACGTGTACAGAGCGCGGCTGTCCAACTATCATTACGGTGATTCCTTTACGGAATCTCAGGTTAAATCCTCATATTCTTCACACTCATTCAACAGTTAAACACCTTGTTATCGTTAGGGTAGGCACAATTATATGAGGGGGATGATGGGAAAACTCGTGACGTCACTGAAAGCGAGTGGTACATATACAGGTCTGGACTGGAGGTCAGTCACTAGTGTTCCTAGACTCCGCTCCAGACAGGTAAGAAACTTGTGGTCCTAGGGACTTGCCAAACACGTGAAAAAACCATTCTGTTAATATTAATGGCTAATATAAAACTGTCCTCCCGGATATAGCTCCCGAGAGGATCAGCAGTCGACTGTCTTCTCTCGTCAGGCTTCTGATTGAGTGCCGATGACTGCCTGGGTAGCTTTGCCTATAACTGTGGACGACAAGGACGGTGACACGCAAACATTATTGCCGTGAGTGTGTTTTGGCTAGTTTTCCATCAGTTCCCCTCACGTAACTTAGGTAGGTTTTAGTTAGTAATATTTTCATTTGTATTTATGTTGAATATGTTTCTTTATGTTTGTGCACTTTTAAAGTGTCGTGTGTGGTAGGATAACTTGTTTGTAAGAGCACCACCACGGATATAGCAAGTACGTTTCTTATTTTATTACTAATTAAAGTCTGTTCATTTGTCGATTGTATTCTTTTCTTTTCTTTTCTCTCATCGGCCCCAGGGAAAGGACCTAATAGTAGTAATAGTGATAAGGGTGGTAGTGAAGACAGTGTCGATGCCCAAGTGGTGTCGTGGTGGCAGCATAGAAAGTATCTGAGAGGACAGTGTCGATATCGAATCGGTACAGTGATGACAGCGGTGTCAATAAATCCAAACGGTACACATGTATGGAAAGTGGATGAAAGATTCAATATAAAAGTGGAAATGTGTGATAGCGAGGAGTAACAGTAGTGTGAAAGAGTTTTTAGATAAGCCAATGCGGACAAGAGTGAGAGAGAATGCGAGGTTGATGATCCACTAGTTATAGAGAACCAAATATAAATGTAATACTAGTAGGGATAGTAAGGAGTAAATAATTATAGTTTTTGCCCCTTTTTCTTACTTTTTCCAGCCGGTGTATGTGAGAACGCCGTTAAAAAAGACTACACCGACAATCTACATACACTCGGTAACTCCCAACGTAAGTCCAAGTCCAGGTCCAAAATAAAAATAAAAAGTTGTAAACAGGAGTAGGACAGGAAGAGAAATAAGGGAAAGTATATTATTTCCCCTTTATACACCTGAACCTTCACACCCAGACAGGTAAAGTGTGGAGTTCAAGGGTGTGGGTGTGGGCGTGGTTGTGTATGTGGGCGTGTATCAAGGCGTGGGTGGGTGGGCGTGGTGGGTGCTGGGTGGAGGGGAAGGGAACTTTATTTATAATCTTATCTTAGTTTTATCTTGAATTGACTGTCAGAGAGAGAGAGAGAGAGAGAGAGAGAGAGAGAGAGAGAGAGAGAGAGAGAGACAGAGAGAGAGAGAGAGAGAGAGAGAACATACTACCTACATACAGAAACCCACAAGAGCAAGAATGTTAAGTACTGAGCTGATGTATGTGTATGTATGTATGTGTACCTATGTATACTAAACCCAAAATGAAACCTACACACATAGTACCCAACAAGAGGAAAACATCGTTATTCAGTGATCTAATACGTGTATGTATGTCTATGTATGTGTATGTATATGTGTACCTATGTATACTTAACCCAAAATAAACCTACACACAGCATTTCAACAAGAGAGAGAGAGAGAGAGAGAGAGGGTAATGCTGTGATTCAATGTTGAACCATGAGCCCAAACCTCATCACGCCCCTGACACACACCACCACGCCCACCTGCCTGGCCACCCTCACTGCACGGGCGGTGGCGAGATGCTTAACCTACGAGGATTATGAAGACTGCTGCCATTATAGGTTAGCGAAAATGATGATGATGATGATGATGATAACAACCTAACCTAACCTACGAATATTATGAAGATTGCTAATATTCAATACAGATTAGTTAGAATAAAAATAATAATAATAATAATAATAATAATAATAATAATAATAATAATAATAATAATAATACACACACACTCACGCACGAGAATTATGAAGACTGCTGCTATTCATTACACGTTAGTTAGAATAATGATGATAAGGATGATAAGGATATGATGATGATAACGATGATAATGTAATGTCTATATCAGTGAAAATTATTATAAAAAAGATTTAGTCAGTATAATAATAATAATAATGTGATAATAATAATGTGATAATAATGTGATAATAATAATAAATAGATACACAGAGAGAGAAAGTGATACATAAATAAATAGATACACACACACACACACCCACACACCCACACACACACACACACTAACCTTCCTTCCTCCTCCTCCCTTCATAGGTGGGATCCAGTCAACATTTGGCAGTATGAGATTCCCCACAAGAAGAAGAAAGGCAAGAAGGCATCAGAGAGGAGCCAAATGTTTACTATTAACGAGGCTGCAGTACCTCCCCCTAAGCCAGCCTGGGTGAGTGTTCAGAAAGGAAGAAAGGATAATAAATAAATAATAATAATAACTGAGCACCTGTAATGTAGAAATAAATGAATGAATGTAGAAATAAATGAATAAATATGAAATAAATGAATAATGAATGTAGAAATAAATGAATAATGAATGTAGAAATAAATGAATAAATATGAAATAAATGAATAATGAATGTAGAAATAAATGAATAATGAATGTAGAAATAAATGAATAAATATGAAATAAATGAATAATGAATGTAGAAATAAATGAATAATGAATGTAGAAATAAATGAATAAATATGAAATGAATGAATGTAGAAATAAATTAATAAATACGAAATTAATGAATAATGATTAAATACGAAAAATATACACTCACATACACACACACACAGTCTTGCTATATATATATATATATATATATATATATATATATATATATATATATATATATATATATATATATATATATATATACAGTGGTGCCTCTTGATTCGATCTTAATTATTTCTTTTCGGCTGTTCGAATTGAGAAAATTCGAGTTAGGAAGCATTTTTTACCATTGAAATTAATGTAAAAACAATTAATCCGTTCCAGTTTATTTTAAATAAAAAATACTAAATAAAAAGTGCACATGCAAAAAATGCACAGTTGAAAACTTGCTGTGGGATGAAACCTTCACTTTCTACATAAGCAGCAAACTCGCCCATAAACTTTTCAGCACCTTCTTTATTGGAACTTGCAGCCTCACCATGACTCAGAACACAGTGAATACCACTTCGTTTGCGGAACTTCTCGAACCACCCTCTGCTTGCTTTGAAGTCTTCAGGTTCAGCATTACTTGAACTGGGAGTTGTAGCTACTAAATCACTGTGCAGGTGCCTAGCCTTTTCACATATTATAGCCTCACTAACACTCTCCTTGTAGTTTGTCTTTCATTTATCCAAACTAAAAGTAATTGTTCAACTTTTTCTAAAATTTCAGGCCTTTTATTTGATTTACCAAACACTCCTTTAGCCACATGAGCAGCCTTTATTGTCTCTTTGTGCTTCAAAAATGTGCAGATCGTAGACTTGGCCATCCCGTACTGTGAGGTCAGGTCAGAAACACGAACTCCTCTCTCATGTTTTTCTATTATTTCCTTCGTCATTTCTATACTATAGCGCGTCAGCTTCCTTTCACCACTTGCACTGTCACTTTTCACTTTCTTGGGAGCCATAATGAGGGCTAATTTCAAGAAAATATGAAAAAATATCAAGCACAACAGAGAGAGAGAGAGGTGTTCACAGCGGAGAAGTGCAAGCCGATTGGCGGGAAGGCGGCGTCGGCCGCCGCGTGTGTTTGTGTTCGGATTGCAAGACCGCGTTCGGATTGGAGGACAAAAGTTGTTCGCCAAATATGTTCGGATTGGGAAATATTCGAGTCAAGGGGTGTTAGAATCAAGAGGTACCACTGTTATATATATATATATATATATATATATATATATATATATATATATATATATATATATATGTAACTAAAATGTCACTGTGTAGTAACTAAATATTTAACTAACACTTTGAAACCTACCAAAATAAAAAGTACTATGATTATTGAGTACATTATAACATAACATCACATAACAATTCAATACATCAAAATATAAATAAAATTACAAAAAAAATGCCTATATGATTTTTCGAGTAAACTATATACGTATTACAGACAATTGAATATGTAAAAATAAATATTAAATATAACCTTAATGTAGTATCTCTCTCTCTCTCTCTCTGTAAAAACTAAATATTATACTTCAAAAATAACAAAAATAACACGATTATATTCACTAAAACCCACTTATCACATACAATTAAATTCAAAAAAATTAAAAATATAACCTTATTTAGTATCCTCCCTGTACTTAAATATTTACATCTATCTATCTATATTGTATTCATATGTATCTATCAATCGCACATACAGCAAGAGATTAAAAAGTTCCGAGTGTGTAAAAACGTAAATAAAATATAACCTTAATTAAACATTCTCTCTCTATATATTTTTTTTTTTTCTTTCTCTAACCCGCAAACAGCAAGAGATTAAAAAGTTCAGAGACTGTAAATATAGAAATAAAATATAACCTTAATTTAATATCCTAGCTCTATTTATCTCTCTCTCTCTCTAACCCGCACACAGCAAGAAATACGAAAGTTCCGGGACTGGTGGTGGCAAACAAGCATCCTCGGGAGTATGGATTCAGTGCTACGAGGGAAGATATTCACCGCCTTTGAACAGCTGAGTTGGACGGCAAGGACGGAGGAGGAATTCATATTATTTCTCTTACTACGGATCTGTATCGAGACTAAGATCGAGTTAGGAACCTCGACTTATGAGATACAAAGGTTAGGAAGGGTGTGTGTGCGTGTGTATGGGGAGGAAATGTGTGTACGTATATATATATTTTTTTTTTGTCTTTTATCTTGTTCTATATTTCTTTCTTGTTTTTCTCTTTTATTATCTTCCTCTCTTCTCCTCTTTCTTATTTCCTATCATTCTCTATTCTTTCTTCTCTCCTTTTCTTCCTTATCTCCTATCATCCTCTATCTCTTCCCTCCACCTTCTCTCCTCTTATCAAACATTCCTCCTCTTCCTTATTTCCTATCATATTCTATCCCTTCTCTCATCTTCCTTCCTTTTCATCCTATCATCTATCTTCTCTCCTACTACTCTTCTTCCTCACTTCCTATCATATATATCCTTTCTCTCCACTTCCTCTCCTATTATCTCTCACCCCTCTCCACACCTTCCTTCCAGTGAGTGGTGTACAGACTTGGCTCAGATCCTGTCCCAGCTTGGTCCGTTTCCTCTCTTGAAGCTGTACGTGACCCATGAGTCTCTGGGCCTCAAACCACTCTTCATCAGCCTGGTGCAACAGTCTCCCCACCTCCAGGTACGTTACAGGTATTATTGTATTGGCATATAAGACGCATGGAGCCAGGCTACTGTAGGTAGGTTAAATCAGCCTCCTGTAGTGAGCGTTGGAGGCCTTGTATTACCTGTGTATTACCTGTGTCTCTCTCTCCCTTTGTACAGGTGTTGCATGTTAACCAATGGGCGTTAAGCAATGACTTCATGACAGCGCTGGGAAGCCACTGTCGTCTCCTCACAGACTTCACCATCCCGTCCATGCAGCCACAGGTGTTCATGAGTGACGAAGCGCTGTTCACCTGCTTCTTTGACGGCATGAAGAGTGAAGCCGTGCAGAGGTGCTGGCGGGAGGGCGGCCGGGCACCCTCCCTATCCTTCCCTCGGTTAAAAGTCGTGGATATATTATACTGGAAGCAGACGGAACGTTTCATCCAAATGCTAGCTTGTTTTTACCCCAATGTACGCCTAAAGGATATAGATGATCATTTTTTTAAGGATGATCCGAATGGTTTAGCGAGTCCGTTCCTCAAGGTCGGTGCTAAGGTGCCAGCGATGGGTACGACCTTCCAGCTTGGTGATGCGTCCTGGGAGAGGCTGTCCGGCTTGGTGAAACACTCCTCTTACTTGAGAGAACTTCGGATACACGTTAGTAACAAGGGAGACAGACTGGCGTTAGATCAGGAAGATAGAATGGAGGAGGCTGGGATGAGGCTAGAGAAATTGGTGACTCAAATGGCCTTGTTTGAGTCTTTAGCGGTGCGTTATGACTCGTTAAAGTGTGCTGTGAGTGCGTTCCGGCCTGCTCTGTTGGCACGAGGAGAGTGTGTGACCAGTCTTCATTTATGCTGTGAGGAGGCTAAGATGGAGACGAATGCTGTGTATCAGATGGTGAATTTGTGTCCGCGGCTGTGTGTGTTGGCGCTGACTATGCCGCTGGGGGAGGAAGAGCCGTCTGGGGTGAGCAGGTGAGACTGGGGGGGGGGGCGTGTGTGTGTGTATGTGTGTGTGTATGTACAGGTTCACTATCAATAATTCGGCATGAGCAAACACCTAATTCGGAATATTGATAGTGAACTAGTACTACTAAAGCCACACACTATAACTTTATTTTTGAGTTATGAAGTAAAATTGATTAGTATTATAAGTTAGTTATAATAGAGTTAATTGACTATTCCTTCCTCCTTCCCCTCTTCCCCCTCCTTCCCCCTTTCACCCTTCCCCCTTCCCCCTTGCCAGGACCGTGCTGCACCCCTGCCACACCCTGCACACCCTAGCCATCTTCAACAGCGAGTGCGGTTGCCTGCCGGGGGAACCTTGCACCTTCAAAATAGTCCGCCGCATAGTAGAGGCAGCGCACAACATCAAAGTAAGTGTACATGTGTGCGTATACGTGTGTGTATGTGTATATATATATGTTATTTAACTATATATGCCTCCCCTCCTCCCCCTTTACAGACTCTAGGTCTATCCTGTACCACGGAAATGAAGAATCAACTGTCGTGTCTCTCCTCCGACTCCCTACGTTCTCTCCATCTCCAGTTCACTACCCAGCCGGAGACACCCTCGGACCTCTTCTCTTTCCTCCAGCCCCTCCTCCCTAACTTCCCCAAGCTACACACACTCTCCCTTGATGAGAAGTATGTTCAGTTCCCCCTCGAGGCTCTTGCTCCCCTGCTGAGGACGAGGATTGACGTCACAAAGTGGGTCCCGGAATTTCTTAATCCGTTGAAGTGGGATTTTCCGAGTGAATATACGAATATTTTCAATTTTTGAGTGTGTGTGTGTGAGAGAGAGAGAGAGAGAGAGAGAGAGAGAGAGAGAGAGAGAGAGAGAGAGAGTGAGTAAGTACTATTAATTTTGTAAGTCAGTCAGTTACTTGGTGCCATTTTAAGAAGTTAACCTCAAATTAATAAGAGGAGGGAGGGAGAGGGAGAGAGAGAGAGAAGGAAGGAGGAAGAAGAAGAGGAAATGGAATATTAAAGTAAAAAAGATATGAGAGACAGAGAGAAGGAATGATAGGAAGATAAAAAAAAAAAAAAATGAGACAGACAGGCAGATAGAAGGAAGGAAGGAAGAAGGAAGAGGAAGATTAAAAAAAAAAAAAAAAAAAGATGAGAGAGGAAGATGAAGGAAGGACAGGAAGATAAAAATAAATAGAAAGAAAAAAAAAGGTCACTAATTACTCATTAAACCCAGAACAACACATGGTCAGTTATAACCAATTAGTGATGTTAACGACCTATGACCTCTGACCTTGACCTGACCTGACCTGACCTCACACGCCAATGATTTTTATAAGGACGACGCGAGAGGATGGGGGAAAAAAATACTCAATTTCAGCGAGGGGAAAAAATTGAAGTTTGATGTTAATTTTTACGCCCAAAAGATTTTTTTTTTTTTTTTTTTTTTTTTTTTTTTCCTGTCGGGGGAAAAAATTTATTATTATATATGTATGTCGCGATGTGTTTTTTTTCATCGCCAAAGAGCGAGGTTTTTTTTTCCCTTTCAGTTGTTGTTGTGTGTCATTCATCTCTGTTTTATAGAGAAATAGTTGAACGACACACACACACACACCCACACATTATTGGGGTTAGAGAGAGAAAGAGAGAGAGAGAGACAATCCAAAGAAATAATTTTGTATTTTCTTACATAAAAAAATAAAATAAATAAATAAATAAATAAAAACAGGCCTACCACAGGGGGGGGCGGGGTGGTGGGGGGGAACAAACACCACCTCCACACCACCACCACACAGCTGTTTGTACGTACATGTGTGTGTGTGTGTGTATTAACCTATCAAAACATTGCTCACTTTTTATGCATATATTTGGAAGACTAAAAAAATATGTGCTCAATAAATGAATAAATAAATAAATAAATAGATATCCTTGTACAGTACAGCCTTCCAGCCTTCCCTACCTCACCTCACCTCTCACCCGTTAACTTGTGACTCAATACCCCGCCATGTTGTTGTTATTGCTTATTGTTACACCGGTATTATCATTATTTTATTTTATTTTTTTTTTTTTAACCAGATTCCTTCCTCGTTTTTAGAGTGAAAGAATTTTTTTTTTTTTTAATCTATTAATGAATGCAGTGAAGGTTATTTTATTTAATTTGAATTGAATTAATATGTATGTATGCAATGACTATCTTCTCTCTGTCTTGGGCTCAAAACTAATTTAATACAAAAAATGTTACGTAAGAATAATATGTAACAGATCGAAACTCCGATTTATTTTATTTTATTTTATTTTTTTACATTTTTACGATGACTCGCTCGATGTGTTGGGGATTTTAACATCCTTCCCTTCCCTTCCCTTCCCCTCCCTTCACTTTCCTTCCCCCTCCCCTTCCCTTCCTTTCCTCTTCTCTTCCCTTCCCTTCCCCTCCCATCCCATTCCCTTCCCTTCCCTTTCCTTCCACTTCATTCCCTCCTCTTCCCCTTCCCCGTCGTCCCTTGTCACTGGTCACCCCCGCCCCCTTCCACATGTGTCTAGGGGGGGCGAGGGGGTTAATTATTTTCTTAAAGGAGGAGGTGCTATTGTATTTTTTCACTGTTTTATGTATTAACTCTGTTGCATGTTGCTTACAGAAATTATGTAAGTTAATTCATAATTCCAAGATTAATATTTGAGTTTTATTCGTGTTTTTTTCCTTCTAACGAGGTAATTGGTAAGGTGAAGGAGTGTGTGTGTGTGTGTGTGTGTGTGTGTGTGTGTGTGTTGTAACCTAATCTAACCTAACCTAACGAGCATAGATGTAGTATGGTAATTACACCTTAATTGTGCTAATCACCCCACCGCTCAGGTCAACACAACACACAAAATTATTCCCGGTAATTCTCAATATATTTCTTTCAATTCAAACATTATAAATCAATGATCAAATAATAATAATAATAATAATATAGAAAGACTTGAACGAAAACATACATTCTCATACAAAACAATACTTATATAGACTCGAATACAATTATAATAGTACTCAAAAATGTGAAAATATTTAATGTCTTTTATATAATTGAACGTTACATTACTTCAATATATTTCCTTACTAACTGAAAACCACAATTATTCCACTCAAATCTTAATATATCTATACAATCAATCTTTACCCCATTGAAGGGAAGGGAAGCTGATGCAAGACATTTATTAAGGGTTCAGGGAGACTGTACCTTTCTTCCCCTTAGGACACTGTCTTTATATAGAAGAGAATAGAGAGGAAGGCTAACTAGACCTCTCACTCCTTATTGATCACCTTTCACGAGCTGCTGGGAGTAAGGTGATAGTATTCTTGCAGTCGCTATCACTAATACTTATAAATATCACCCATGCATTTGTTTAACTTTATGCAATGGTAATAGTAATAGTAATAGTAATAGTGATAGTTTCTTTTCTTCTTTCTCTGTTCAGTTCTTTTTCTTCTCTTTATTTTTAAGCAAGGGTGATGCAAAGCTATGGAATATTTAATGATAGTAGTCGCTAATCACTAATACTTACATAATATTATCCATGCATTTGTTTAACTTTATGCAACGGTAATAGTAGTAATGCAAAGCTGTGTATATTTAGTAGTGAGTCTGAGAGGCAAGCTGTGTGTGTGTGTTAAGCTGATCCATGCGAAGTTAATATGAATATGGTGAAAATTGCATTACCATTACTAATTATGAAGTTAATGATACTGTATAAGCATCTCACATAGACCCTAACACTTTTAAATATTTCGTTTTTTCACTAAGATAAGTGTTTTTTCTCTCTATCACACTCAATTACGCTCTATACTAAATGCGTTTCTCCCTTCCTTAAACACACATCAAGTCTCCCTTCCATACTAACACCTCACCATGTACGTATTTATATAACTATTTGAGCAAAGTATAAAATAATTTGGCACCAAGAATATAATACATGTTGACTATCAATATCCCGGTTCCATCAGTTTTCAGAGTACAGTTTTCAAATGTTCAGAGTTGGCGCATCATTGTTTTTATGAGGCAGTGTTTGTGTTTATGTTTTGATGGCACTGTTACAAAGAATTAGGTGTTTGTTTATGCCGGATTATTGATAGTGAACCTGTATGGAATGGTGATGTGTGATGGTGAGTGGAATGTATGTTAATTTGGATGTTTCTAATGTCCCTTCACTAATTGTTTGTCTAATTGGTGATATGTGGGTTAGGAATAAAGGATGGATATAGATGATTAAGGAAAGTAATGCATATATATAGTTTCTAAGCGTGTGTAGAGTGGAATTCAAACGTGGAATTCAAACGTGAAATTCAAACGTGAAATTCAAACGTGAAATTTAAACATCAAATTCAAACGTGGAATTCAAACATCAAATTCAAACGTCAAATTCAAACATGGAGAAGAATTGTAAAGCGCAAACAAGCAAGAAAATAAAACATCAAGAAATAATAATAATAATAATAATAAGCAGCAGCGATAATATTTTGAAAACTTGCAACAACACCAATGCAACGAGACAAAAAAATATTAATTAAAACGTGCAATAAAAGAAAAATACAATGATTATAAAGCGCAAAACAAGCGAGAAAATAAAGCGTCAAGCAGTAATAATAATAAACAGCAGCGATAATATTTTGAAAACTTGCGAAAAACCCGATCAATGCCACGACAAAAAAAAAAAAAACATATATTATCAAAACATGCAATTAGAAAAAACCAAAACTTAGCACCAACGAAAACAAGCACAAAATATTAATAATAAAAATAAAAAAAAACACCAATGAAAATAAAAACGAAAAAAAATACGTGCAATAGGAACCCAAAAAAAGGCAAAAACATTATTAAAAAAAAAAAAAAAAAAATGCAATGACAAAAAAAAAAAAGAAAAAAAAAAAAAAAAAAAAAAAAAAAAAACATGCAATAGGGAAACACCAAAAAAATGTGTGACGAACCTTTACAGAACCACACACACACACAAACACACACACACACACAGGACGATATATTCCGAGTGATCAGGACCGTGTTATCGAGAGTCCGCCCTCCACCCTAGGCCATGGGGAGCTCAGAGGCGGAGGCATAGCGGCCGTGTACATAGTGGAATAGTTGGCGTTCAATGTCCCCGAGAACTCCTGACGCCCCGATCCTGTTTAGGGGAAGGTAGGGTCATCACGGGGGGGAGAGAGAGAGAGAGAGAGAGAGAGAGAGAGAGAGAGAGAGAGAGAGAGAGAGAGAGAGAGAGAGAGAGAGAGAGAGAGAGAGAGAGAGAGAGAGAGAGAGAGAGAGAGAGAGAGAGAGAGAGAGAGAGAGAGAGAGAGAGAGAGAGAGAGAGAGAGAGAGAGAGAGAGAGAGAGAGAGAGAGAGAGAGAGAGAGAGAATAACAAACTAAAGAAAAATAATAAAAAATAAATTAAACCAAACATAACAAAATAGATAAAACAGACACACACACACACATACACACACACACACGTACCTGAACATGTGATTATTGAGCCATCCTTCCCCTAACTCTTCCTTCATCAAGATCAGCCACACCAGGGCATCCTTAGCCTGTCTGATGCCTCCTGCCGGCTTGAACCCAACCTAAGGAGGAGACGGGAAGGAGGAAAGGAGGGGAGACACTATTAGAAGGATGTGTAATAATGATGATGATGATGATGATGGTGATGAATATACTATAGAAGGCTTTGTAATGATTATAATAGTGATGATGATACAGATGATAATAACGGTAATGATGTTAAGTTGAGTTCCATTAAGTTAAGTTCAATTAAACACAAGTCAAGTTAAGTTAGGTTAGGTTAAATGTCAAGTCAAGTTAAGTCAAGCCAAAGTAAGTTCAGTTCAGTTCAGTTCCATTACATAAAGTTAAGTTAAGTTCCATTACACGAAATCAAGTTAGATTCAGTTACACTACACTACCTCAAACAAAACCACACATAACCTAACCTCACACACACACACACCTAAAGACTCTTACCTTCACCCCAGTCCGCTGATAATACTCTCTTATCGCTCTACACATCACCAAGCCAACAGGGAGAGTAGCATTCACCCCTTCCTTCCCTGTCGAGGTCTTAATGAAGTCTGCGCCGGCCATCATCGCAATTAATGAAGCTCTGTATACATTGGTGAGAGAGCCAAGTTCACCCACGGCTAATATGGCCTTCATGTGGGCTGATCCGCAGGCCTTGCGCATGGCTACCACCTCCTCATACAGGCCTGGGGGGTAGAAGAGGGGTGATAGGGGTGATTGGGTGTGTAGGGGTGAAGGATGTGTAAAGAATCCTATGAAAAGTAAGTGAGAATTTAAAGTCGGTGGAAATGAACACAAATTAACATAATAACATATCCAAAAATATTCACCACACACACACACACAGACACAGATACAGACACAGACACACACACACACACACACACACACACACACACACACACACACACACACACCTTACCCTTCCAGTTGCCCATTAGAGCCATTTCCCGGTTGATCACAATGTCAATCTCCTTGGCCCCGTCCGCCACAGTCAACCGGATCTCCTCTAGCCTTGTCTTGAGGTGGTACTGACCCGAGGGAAAGCCCGTAGCCACTGAAAATGTATGTATGTATGTAGACACCTTTATCACGCATACAAGAGGAGGTAATACCCATATATATAAAACTTAACACACACACACACATATACATACATACAAATGGAAAAGAGCTGATCTAATGCCTATTTACAAGAATGGAAACAAAGAAGAACCACTTCATTATAGACCAGTGTCATTGAGCAGCATAGTGTGCAAGATATGTGAGAAGGTCATCAAGAAACAATGGACTGAATACTTAGAAAGAGAAGGAATAATATCAGATAGACAATTTGGATTCAGAACAGGAGGATCATGTGTCACCAACTTATCAAGTTTTTATTCAAGAGTAATAGATATAACACAAGAAAGAGATGGATGGGCGGATTGCATATATTTAGACTTTAAAAAAGGCATCTGATAAGGTTCAGCACAGGAGATTACTATGGAAGTTGGAACACATTGGAGGATTGAAAGGAACATTAAGGAACTGGATGGAACACTACCTCAAAGGAAGGGAAATGAGAACAGTAGTAAAGGATGAAAAATCTGAATGGATAGAAGTGAAAAGTGGAGTACCGCAGGGATCAGTTTTGACGCCAATAATGTTCTTAATATATGTAAATGACATGACAGAAGGAGTAAGCAGTTACATAAGTCTATTTCCAGATGATGCAAAATTAATATGGTAATATAGTCCCCGCACACACACACACACAAACACACACCTACCAGCCGCCACAGGTATATCTGCCCCAATCCGTTTGAGTGTGGCCACAGCCCCTGCCACACGCGCTGGGTACACGCACACAGCACCACACTGCAGCCAGCCCCCCCCCATGCCCAGGGCCTCAAGCAGGTCTCGTCGCACTGGGTTGGCAGCTTTCAAACACAAGCGTTCAACATTCCCGTTTGTGTCGTCTCCTGTTTGTTTACGTTTGGAAGGAAATATTTTTGTAATTTATGGGTAAAATGTGGTAATAAAGAAATTAATGTGTGTTAAATAGTTGTTATTTTGTTATTTATTATTGTTTATTGCATAATCTTTTCTGCTTTTATTATTATTATTATTATTATTATTATTTTCATCATTATCATTATTAATTGCATAAACTTTTCCACTTTTATCATTATCATCATCATTATTAATTTCATGACCTTATCAATCTTTATTAACATTATCATTATCATCATTATTATCATTATCAATTTCATGACCTTTTCAACCCTTATCATTATCATCATCATTATCATTACTAATTCCATGACCTTCACACCCTTTCCTTACCCGCCAAGGTGGTGAGGTCAATGCAGGTCACCGCCCGTAAGAGCCAAGCGGCCTGCCACTGCTTCTTGACAGTGCGTCGTGACCCCAGGGAGTCAGCGCGGCGCTTCACTGACGGCAGGTTGACACGAGCTGCGTTCACCCATGCTAGGTCTGGGGTGAAGGTTAGGTTAGGTTAGGATAAAGGGTGAAGGGGGAAAGGGGAAGGGTGTAGGGTGAAGGGTGAAGGGGAAGTATTACATTTCCGTCACAAATTCTTAGTTAGATAGATATTCAATGTTTTCTGTGTGACCTTCTCTTCGGGAATAAGATCAAGTTTAGTTTGGTTTGAAGAAAGTTATGTTATTTGTCAATGTAGGTTAAGGTTTGGTTAATTTAGTTTTTGTTATGTTTTGTTAGTTTAGAAAATATCAAATGTTTTTCAGGACTAAAAATCGGGGGGTTCGGGTGAGGTGCAGACGCCATTTTTTTTCGTAGCCACACGCCAGGTTTTGTGACCATCAATGCATAGTGCTGGGTTATAGTTGCAGCACCTGCCTAACTTTTGGGTAATAGTATATAAAAAGCTTATATAACTGAACCAAACCGTACCTAACCTAATATAACCTAATCTAACCATAACCTAACAAATGCTGTATCCTTATAGTGCTCGGTTATAGATACGGCATGTGCCTAGGTTTGGGTAAAAAGCTTATATAACCAAACCTAACTGAACCAAACCGTATCTAAAATAACCTAACTGGAAAGACGCTTGACCAGGTAAATAATAAGGCACAGGCCGTACCAATAGCAGATGACAACGCGGTACAACTGCCGTATCTCTAACACTTGGTATTATATATGCATTTGCGACGGAAATGAATGTCAAAATCATTCGAAATTAATCAAAATCTATACGAAAAGTGTGTTATTTAAATCCTGGTCCATTTAGGTGAAGATGTAAAATTTGACCACCTTAAATAATAGTTACACAACAATATAACATAATACATAAGATAATTCATAGATACAAGCAAATAAATACATAATGAATACGTAACAAATAAATACATAAATAAATACATAAATGAATACATAAAATAGAGATGCTTATCATCTTTACGTAACACAACTCAACCTTCATCTTATCTCCTTTATAAAAACCCATTACAGCCTTCATTACCCACTTCAATTAAACTACAACACTTCATAAATAAATCAATAACATAATTACATTTAATCCTCCTATAATATAACTGCAAAAGGCGATAATAACTCACCTAGGGGAAGGCCGGGATTTCTGTCATCCATGTTTGTTTACTTTCTGCTTCCTCCTCTTCTTGTGACTCCCTCGCTGACGAATCACAGAACAGGATTTCAAGGGCGGGTAATTTCTCAGCCAATCAGAGCACAATGTCATTAATCCCTCTGTAGTTTATGTATAATAAGAACATAAGAAATGATGAGACTGCAAGAGGTCAGTTGATGACCTACACGAGGCAGCTCCTTGTCCCCCACCCTTGGAATAATCCAATATTTAGCCATCCCATATATTTCCTCCAAGGATACTTCAATGTTTGCTGGGAGATTCGATTTACTTTCGTCTAATTAAGTTGTCTAATATATATATATATATATTTATTTATTTTATTTTATTGTGTGTATGATTATATTTAGTGAGAGAAAAAAGAGGTAATGAATAATAATAATAATAAAAAGTCTGAATTAATACGTGATAAGGAGTCGTTTATTTTTTATCATTATACTGTATGACCTCAATTTACATGAAGAAAGAAAAAAAAAAAAAAAAATTATACATAGTTATGGCACAAATTTCATTCATATTTCTTCATATTTCTTACTTATTATACATTATTTTTTTCTCCATCACTTGTCTTGCTCAAAAACAATATTATGAATTTTTTTTTTTCACCCTCAAAATAAAAACATATAAATTATCCTCAATGCATATCCAATTTTTCCTAAGGCCACAATTTCCATGTCCTAATATCACTCCAAGAAATACATACATGATCTAATACACACACACATACATACATACATGATCTAACACACACACATACACATACATACATGATCTAATACACACACATACACATACATGATCTAATACACACACATACACATACATGATCTAATACACACACATACATACATACATATATACCCTAAACCATGCATATATACATACATACACTGCATATATGTTTGAAATTATACATACACACGTACACAAGGTAAATAAATGTCCCTAAATAATTACATACATACATGAACTGCAAATGTCCTAAATACATACACACACATACATGTCCTAAATACGTACACACACATACATGTCTTAAATCATACATACATATCTTAAATCATACATACATACATACATACATACATGGCCTAACTCACACATATATACTTACATGAAAAGAGATAAATTAGGAGAAAAACAGGAAGAGAAACGGAAAGAAACAGGGAGAAAAAAAAAGTGGAAAGTGAGAAGAAGAAAAAACAGAAAAACAGTAAGGGAAAAAAAAAAAAAAAAAAAAAAAAAAAAAAAAAAAACACACACACACACACACACACACACACACGGAGATAAACAGAAAAACAGATTAAGAAAAACAGGATGAGAAAAAGTGACAGAAAAAAACAACAGAAAAAAGGGAGTGAGAAAAAAAACAGAGAGAGAGAGTGAAAGAAACAGAGAAAGAGAGTGAATGAAAGAAACAGAGAGTAAATAAATGAAACAGGGAGAGAGAGAGAGAGTGAAAGAAAGAAACAGACAGAGAGAGAGAGAGTGAAAGAAACAGGGACAGTGAGTAAATCATTAACTCCCCGTAGCCTCCCTTCCTTGCGTTGCCGTCATTTCTGCCTTGACCCTAAGCAGCTCCGTGACCACCTTGGCGAGACTCTCTGGGTTGGCACCGTTGTCACACAGCCGGACGCACAGTGCCAAGGTCGTCTCATCAAGCCCTGTGCACGAGAGGGAAGGGTGATAGGATATTAGGGTGTGTGTTTCGGTGTGTGTGTGTAGGGTTAGGTTAGGTTAGGTTAGCCCTGCACATGAGAGGGAAGGATGATAGGGTATTAGGAAGGGTGTGTGTGTAAGGTCAGGTTAGTTAATGTTACTGGCAATGGTTATAATGAAAGGGAATATAATAGGAATAATGTAAATACAGGTTGAACCTCCCAAATCCGGCAACTTCCGGACCTGAGGCTTGCCGGACCACGGAAAATCCCGGACTACAGGTGGTCCTTAAAACAAAATGAAATAGAAATAAAAATTTAAAAAAATTAAAATATATATAGTACACTTACTGAGTAGGTACATTCAGATAACTGGCGGGTCATCTGGGGTCTCAGCTTGGGAGATATCTGTGTTAGCGGACGTAGAGGCTGTAGAATGTTTACAAGCTGAAGTATCTCCCTTGAACCAGTTGTCCATCGTTGTCTGTTTGACAAATTTGTGCTTTTCCTTGATGAGACGGTCTTTCCAAAGGTAGAGTGTCATGATGTCTTGCTCTGTGAATATGTTACGTTGCTGGAATGCATCGATCAAGTCCGTGGTCATCTGGATGCATTTATCAATTGATGCTCGTTCTTCATTTTTCACTTCATCATCATCATCATCACGTTCATTTTCACTATCTTGACCTGTAATGTCACCAGTTGCACTTCCTCCATTTGTCACCATTTCAACCATTTCAGCATCATAAAGGTGGACTGCTGGAGCATCTTTATCACCTTCAAGCCACTCTATTAAATTGTCCTTACTGCCTTTGCTGCCTATACATTCCTCCTCTGTTTCTTGGGCCAAAGTTTTACCCGGGAGACCACGCAGGTACAGAGCAGTTTCAGCGAACTGGTCCACAAACTTTGAAGCTGCGTCCTTATCTGCACTAGACTTCTCCTCACATAGGCGATGTAAACTAATTCCGTGCCTTGCTTTAAATTTGTCCAACCATCCTTGAGAATATTTACATTCATGCTGCAGGTTCAGTTCTGCGTGAAAGATTTTAGCCTGCGCAACCATCATCTCGCCGGACAAAGGAACGCTACCACTTTGCCTAAGCTTAAACCACTGTATGAGAGCACTGTCTAAATCACTGCTTTTAACCTCTTTAAGTGTTTTACGAACTTCCATGTTCTTCTTACTGTCAGACTCACTGTAATATTTAAGAAGTTGATTTTTCTGCTTCTTAATATCATAAACAGTTGATAAGCCAATGTTGTACTGTTGGCATAGGATCCGCACTGAGACACCTTTATCCACCTTCCTCAACAGGTCCACCTTCTGTTGTACTGATAGTGTCATATGTTTGCGCTTTTTCTTAGCTTCACCAACAACACTATCACTTCCTGGTCGCTTGGGAGCCATATTTAGGGGCAAATATTACAGATACGGCAAATTAAAATCATATGGACAAATTTAAATTATGTCGGATTACAGGAGTTGCCGAATGACGGAATTCCGGATTTGGGAGGTTCAATCTGTAATGGGAATAATGTAAATAATGATAATAATGAATGTGACTAATGAAAGGGAAGCAAGGGTATTAGGGAGGGTGTTAGTGTAAGGTTAGGTTAGGTCATGCTAATAGAAATGGGAATAATGGGAATAATGGAAATAATGACAATAATTAATGGGAGTAATGAATGTCAATAATGAAAGGGAAGTAAGGCAGGGATCAGGGAGAGTGTGTTTGTAGGGTTAGGTTAGATAATGTTACTAAAAATAGGTATAATGTAGGGTTAACTTAGAAAAATTATACTAGAAATAAACAGAAGGGATGAGTGAGGGTATATATATATGCAACCTAACTTAACTTAACCTAACTTAACCTAACCTTAATGTATGTATGTATGTATATATATTCTACTTATTTCCTATCTATCACTACTGTATATATATAAATAAATAAATAAAATTGCAATCACTTACTCGTGTTGAGAAGTTTTGACATTTCCATCAGTATTTGAAATGTTTCCTTGGCTGTCACTACCGAGCTGTCTGACGCTGACATCCTGCTGTCTAATACTTTCACTTGCTTTCTAATTATATATCTTCCTCTTCCTCCTGCCTCTTGCTTTCTGATCCTCTCTTCTTGCTTCCTTCCTTCTTAATTTGTGGTTCTCTGTTCTTCCTTCTCTCTCTTCCTCTTGGTTTCTGATTCTCTCTTCTCTCTTCTTCCTCCTCCTTCTCTCTATCTCTCTGTCTTGACTCCTTAGTGGTCTGTGGAGGGAAGTTTAAGATCGTTTGAAATAGTTTGGAGGGAAAAAAGTATGACAATTTTGAGAAGATAGAGAGAAAATTACACAAGATTCAATTAGAACTCAAAACAAACACACTGATTATAATGACGTCAAACAGGCATAACTAAACTACATGAACAAGAATAATTAATATATATAAGTATACGTATTAATTAATTTAAAAACGCAACCATCGTAAAGAAATAATAATAATAAATAAATAGATATAAAATACAAACTACGTAATAATAATAATGATAATATATACATACATACATACATAAACACACTTAGAATGCATAGTTAGAGTAAGGATAAAATTACAGTTAAAATACAATACAAAAAATATACTACAGCGTGTGTGTGTGTGTGTGTGTAAAAAAAAAAAATTGATAAATAACTAGCTACAAAAATAAAATTGATAGATAAATAAGAGAAACATAAAAAATATACAAAAAAATAACTAAATAAATAAACAAAAATAATTAAAAACAATAAAATATACTTGGATAAAAAATTAAAAAAAATAAAAATAAAATAAATAAATAAAAATAAAAAAAGCAAAGGGGAAAAAAAATTAAAATAAAAAATAGAATATATATAGATACAAAAAAATAAGACAATATTAAAAAGCGAGAAAAAAAAAAAAATGGAATTAGTTAGCGACAAACGACAATAAATTAGGTTGAAGCCATAACCTCACCCACCTCTCACCCGGCGCTTGTCACCCGCCTGTCACCCGCTTGTCACTCGGCATGGATGATATAGAACCAAAAGGCAAGAAAAGCAAATACAAAAGCCATAATAATTTGATAGGGAGTGTAATCCATGTTTTATTTATTTATTTATTTTATTTATTTTACTTATTTTTTATTACTTTTTTTTATCTTTTTATTATTATTATTATTATTTGTTTTAATTATACTATTTTATCTTTTTATTTATCTATCTCTCTCTCTCTCTCTTTTTATCTTTTCTTTCTTATGTAATTTCCTTTTTTTTTGTTTTTCTCTCTTATCAGTTTATTTTATTTTATTTTTCTTCCTTCTTGACTATTTCTTTCTCTATCTTTCTTTTTATTTTATTTCTTTCTCTTTCATTTTATTATTTTTTCTATTTCTCTCTTTCTTTCTTTTCTTTCTTTCTTTCTTTTAATTATTTTTCTATTGATTTTTCTTTCTGTCTTTTTTTGTTACTCTTTCTTTTTCTTTCTCTTTCTCCCTTTTTGTTTTTTCGTTTGAGAAAGAGAGTGAGAGAGAGAGAGAGTGAGGGGAACAGGTAATATTTCCCCTCACCTGAAAGAGAGAGGGAAATAAAGACAATAAGAAAAGAGGGGAAGAGATTAAATAAGGCTGCCGTACCTGTAACTGCTCGCTTATAGATACGGCACGTGCCTAACTTTTGGGTAATAAAATATAAAAAGCTTATATAACTGAACCAAACCGTACCTAACCTAACCTAATCATAACCTAACAAATGCCGTATCCTCATAGTGTATCCTCATAGATACGGCACGTGCCTAACTTTAGAGTAAAAAGCTCATATAACCGAACCAAACTGAACCAAACCGTACCTAACCAAACCTAACATAATTTGAAAGATGCTTAACCAGGTCAATAATAAGGCACAGGCCGCAGGAATAGTGGATGACAATGCGGCACCACTGCCGTATCTTTAAGCACTTTGATGCAATAAAGATGGATGGAAAGTAAGAGAAAAAAAAAGAATAAAAAGATAATATTTTTATCTCAAAGCTCCAATGGAAAAAATAATGATGATAATTGTAATCTTATTTTTTTTCCTAACAGCCACGTACAGTTTCCTAACAGCCATATACAGTCTCCTAACAGCTCTGTACAGTTTCCTAACAGCCACATACAGTCTCCTAACAGCTCCGTACAGTTTCCTAACAGCCACATACAGTCTCCTAACAGCCCCGTACAGTTTCCTAACAGCCACATACAGTCTCCTAACACTCCGTACAGTTTCCTAACAGCCACATACAGTCTCCTAACAGCCCTGTACAGTGGATTACAATATATGCATCTGCGACAGATATCAATGTCAAAATAACTCGAAATGCATTAATATATAAATTTTTTTTTAAATTTATATCCAGGTGCATTAGAGTGGTTGTAAAAATTTTCCTTATATAGAGAATAAAACAAAATATTGAATACATTTGTCTAAGTCAGTAGTTCCCAAACTGAGGAGTAATATAACAGTTTTCGTGGGTAATGGAGGGCTGACAGAAAAAAATATATATCGTGTTTTAACATAGCCATATACATCAATAGTGACAACATTTTGTGAAGAGGTTAGCACGCCTAATGTGGCATGTTATATTGGGTAACAAAATGAACAAGTTTGGGAACCACTGGTACAAGTTAAACGTAGAAAATAAATAGTATATAGTTTATCAGTAATTAATCCCAATCCACATTAATACTATCCTTGTAACTCATATATATGATAGCCTTGTGTTCTCTCTACCTGGTGATGTAAGGACGTGACTTGCCCTTGCCTGGCTCGCAAACACACGGAAAAAAAGGTTATTTTGTTGTGTTTTTCTGAGTTTTGTTTTGCTATTGGACTAAACGATTTCGGTTCAATAAGCATTTCGGTTTTATAGAATAGCTATTTTACTTGTTATTGTATTCTGATTTTCATATTAATTATAAGTTAATTAATATAAAAGAAAATAATGGCAGTTCTTTTATAATGCATACAAAAAACATATATACATTAACTTTTAGACAATATATAGACAAAATCAGTGCGTATTCGGCGCAAACTATAGCACAAAACATAACTAAATGGTGTTTTTTTTTATCATCACCTATACATTTGTCATAACTTAATATATATTTCTGACACACTAAACTATATCTACTTTATTAAATTAGTTCCAAGTATAAGTAAAATCCAAATCCAAATTCATGTCTAAGTCTAAGATAGGCAATTAATATATTACTAATTATACATTGATCATGACTTAATATATATTTCGTATACGTTAAGCTGTATTTATAATTTATTTACTATATATTTACCTAACTATTTAATTAAGTCAAATGCAAGTCTAACACTAACTTTAGCCGCAAGATCAAGAGTATCAAGATGGCTGACAGTGAGAGTAGTACCTGCACTTCTGTGGATGACCGTACGGATGACCTTGTATTGTCACCCACGCGGGACGCACTGGTGGATGGCATAGTGGGGCTACTTAAACCTTGCCTTGACCACCTGGACGATCGGGTTAGAGCCACGAGGTAAGGGTTAATCAGCCATTTTAACCTGACAAACAATATCTTTACTCCTAAAATTTGACGTTTTTGTAAGAATCTAAGAATGTCATGTTTGTATTGAGTTAGTTTGTTTGGTGTAATTTGGAGGTTGTTTCTGATAAGTGTGTGGGGTTCTTGAGGGAAAATATATATGGCTGTACACAAGACATAACACATAGCATACAACACACACACATACATACATAAACATTGATAGGTTAGAACAAATCAACACTAGGATCGGACGTATGTAAACAAACACTACTAGATAAACACCTTGGGGGAATACTTCCTCTAAGATAAACACACACACTCACCCTTGCACTGTTCCCTCTGGTTTGTCTTACCAATGTCTTACCAAACTCCACTTCAGAGTCAATGGTCTTGAGGTGGTTTTTATTCTTATATTCTATAGTCCTCCTGATGTTTCCCATCACCTGGTTAGCTTTTTTAACTATATCTGCAATATGTGCACTCGGACTTAATGTCTCGTTTATTTTCACTCCCAAATCCCTCTCCTGGTGTTCATTCACAATCTCCTGATCCCCCAGTCTGTATGTGTGGTTCTTGTTGCCGTAACCAATGTGGATGCATTTACATTTTCCTATGTTGAATAACATTTGCCATTCCTCTGACCACTCATATAACTTGTTCAGATCTTCTTGTAGACCATTAACTTCTCCTTGGGTTGTTACTTCTCTAAAGATTTTTGTATCATCCACGAATTTCAAAATATGTGAGGTTATATCGTCGTCCAAATCATTGATGTATATGGTAAACAGAATGGGTCCCAACACAGATCCCTGTGGCACACCACTCTTTACTGGCCTCCACCCCGTTTCTTGTCCTCTCATCACAACTCTTTGTTTTCTATCTTTTAGCCATCCTTCAATCCACCGATGTATGTTGCCTCCAATTCCGTGAGCTTTAATATTCTTCATTAACGTGTGGGACCTTATCAAAAGCTTAAGAAAAGTCTAGGTACACCACATCGACTGGGAACCCGGAGTCTATATCAGAAATAACTTTTTTATCCAGCAGGTGTTCGAGAATTGCATCTCTAATCAGTGACTCCATCATCTTACACACCACTCAAGTCAAGCTCACTGCTCTATAATTACATGCCAGTCTTTTTGATCCATTTTTAAATATCGGCATTACATTCGCCACCTTCCAGTCCTCTGGTAGCTCTCCTGTTTCAAAACTTTTTCTTAATATTAGACTTAAGGGATATGCCACACTCCCCTTCAAATTCTTGATCACTGCTGGATGTATATTGTCCTTACCCGATGAGTCAGAGTATATATTCACACTCACCCTTGCACTGCTTCCCTAGGGTGAGTCAGAGTGAGCTTCATCAACAGCTGGAAGGGTTGGCAGCTGAGTTAGCCAAGATACACGAGCAGAGCAAGTGTCCGTTACAGCTGGACTCCTACATCAAAAAGCTGCAGAATGCCAAGCGGAGGGTGGTGGTGGTGAATAACATATTGCAGAACACGCAGGTGAGGGGAGCGGTTATTCATTTGTTTATTTATTTATTTATTTTTTATTTACTTATTGCAGAACACTCAGGTAATTGGATTTGTTATTCATTTATTCATTTATTTATTTATTTGTTTATTTATTTATTTATTTGTTTATTGAAGTGAGGATAGGATACATGCATGATTTAGTTAGTTATTCATTCATTCATATATTCACTTATTTATTGCAGAACACTCAGGTGATTAGATTAGTTATTCATTTATTTATTCATTTATTTAGATTTCTATTTCAGAACTAGAGAGGAATTACATTTATAGAATTTTGTCATCGTGTTATTCATATTTCAAATTCTTATTCATTTATTCATTCATTTAGATTTGCATTTCTGAAGCAAAGATGAAATTATATTAAGAGAATTTGTTCATTGACTAATAAAATCTCTCTCTCTCTCTCTCTCTCTCTCTCTCTCTCTCTCTTCACCCCCCCACCCACCCCCCAGGACCGCCTAAATAAGCTACACGCACAAGTAAACAAAGAAAACACACGTCGTCGCGCTCTGCTTGAGACTCCTTCCCCTTCAACCACCCCGTCAACCTCCCTCCACGCCCCTTAGGTATTGACGGGGAAATTCATAGTTATTGACGGAAATTTCTACTTATTGACGGGGAAATTTCTAGTTATTGACGGAGGAATTGCTAGTTATTGATGTGGGTGGCAGTTAGTGGTGTGTTGTTCATCCGTGCACTCTCCTCTTCCTCTCCCTTATGCGGTTGATCCCTGGGTGGATGCGGGTGCGGATGAAAGTGGAACGGATTTAAGGTAATTTACATCTTTTCTTTTTTTTTCATTCCTGATTTCGTGTTTTTTTCATTTATTTTATTAGTTTAATTTACATTTTTTTTTTTTTTCCTTTTTTTTGGGTTACATTCCATTCCTGATATAGCGGTTTTTTTTATAATCTATATCTATTTTTTTTTAATTCAATACTTAACATTTAGTTCATACATTTGTGAAACCTTTCGTTCATTAATTAAGTATATGTATTAATAATTTTTAAACACACATACTTTCATCATCATCATCAGCATCATCATCATCATCATCATCATCTAGTCATTAATGGTAATAATTATAATTGTTTTGTCATTTGTATGTGTGTATGATAATTAATTCGAGTTGATTTACGTTGTGTATTAATTAATATATACACATTTATTATTATTATTATTATTTATTTTTTTTCCACATTAAATGGATACTGTTTAAGGGACAACAAAAATACGCCAAAAAAAAAACCTGAATATAATATAACAACGTTTACTTTGTGTTATAATTAAAAAAACCGTAAACTATTTTGTATTGCTCAAAAATAAGATATATATATGTGAAGAACTTAAGTGATTATTGAACTAAAATAATCCATAAGAAAGAGTGATTAGATATTATTATTATTATTGTTATTATTATTATGTTGTAAAAATATAGTCATCAAATATCCCAAGAAATATTCACCTTGATGGTTTGAAAAGGTGTGTTGTAAGATCATATATATATATATACGTAACTAATTGGCGCCATTTTAATATATATAACTTGTGAAGAAAATATATATAACAAGTTTTGGAAAGATAAATGAAAAATGAAAACAGAGAAGACTAATAATTTAAGAAAAGAAAGAAAATTGTTTTGAGACGAGAGAGAGAAAAAAAAAACTTACTTAAAAACATTGAAGAGAATTGAAAAGAGGAAGAAAAGATTACCAAGCGAAGGAAAAAAAGTAATAGAAAAAATATAGAAAAGAATTAGGAAAAGGAAGGAAAAAATTAGTGAAAAAAAACATTGAAGAAGGAAGAAAAATAGTAAAAAAAAAAAAAAAAACTGAAAAGAATTAAGAAAAAAGAAAGAAAACAAAACAAAGAGGAGGAAGAAATAGTAGTAGTAAAAAAAAACATTGAAGAAAATTAAGAAAAGAAAGAAAAAAAGAAAACAAAGAGGAGGAAGTTGAAGTAGTAGTAAAAAAAAAACATTGAAAAAAAAAGCAAGAAAAGAAGACTAAGAGAGGAAGAAAATAAAAATAATAATAATAATAATGGCACAGAACATCACCATCAAGACTCCACAGTTCTCCCACATAACCCGAGATGACCTGAACCACATCTACGAGCCTTCCGAAGACTCCTTTCTCCTCATAGACGCTCTCGAGAAGGACTTAGAATTCCTCCGAACACTCCACCCAACACTATGCCTCGAGGTCGGATCAGGCTCTGGTGTGGTATTAACCGCACTCGCCACAGCCCTAGGACCCCAATGCACCTACCTAGCCACAGATATCAACCCTAGAGCATGCCAGATCACCCTAAAAACCGCTAGGGTGAACAACGTAGTAATAAACGCCGTAAACACAGATTTAACCCACGGTATCAGACGCAGTAATATCGATGTACTTATATTTAACCCACCATACGTCGTTACCCCATCAGAGGAGGTTGGGCGGGGGGACCTAGAGCATACCTGGGCTGGGGGTGTGTTAGGGAGGGAGGTAATAGATAGACTGTTACCTGTAGTCGATGAGGTGTTGGCCCCGCAAGGTGTATTTTACCTGGTGGTGGTGAGGGAGAATCGGCCGCTGGAGGTTGTGGAAGGGATGGCCAGGCAAGGGTTTAAATGTGTGACTGTGTTGAGAAGGACTACAGGACCTGAGAAGTTGTCTGTATTGAGGTTCTGTAGGGATGGGTAAGGTTCTGTATATTATTGTTTTATTTTATTTTATTTTATTTTATATATATTCGTTTTCCTATTTTTTTCTCTCCCATCTATCTATTTTTTTTCTTTTTAACTCTCTTCAGGTAATTACATCCTATCATTATTATTATTATTATCATTATCATTATTATCATTATTATTATTATTATTGTTTTGTATGTAATAATATTTAGAACTTGCCCCAAAAAACATATTAAGTGTATACGTATTCCTATTTGTGTGTAAGATATATTTATTGATTCATTTCGTTTTTTTTTTTATTGTATTTTGGATAGACACGCCCCCTCCCCCCTTCCCCCCCCAAAACCATTCCAGTGTGTGTAAAAGTATAGGTATTATAGATAAACTTTAATAATAATAATGTCTGTATATTGAGTTTAAAAGAAAAATATCAATGTTTTATATAATACACTTTATGCTATGTACGTATTTCCAATTAATCTCAGGTGAGGTGAGGTTACAAATGACATGAACCTTAATTAAAATATCTTTGTCTACCTGTCACTTACATTACCTGGTTATTTTGTCTTTAAATTAACTTACATTTACACTTAAGTTGTTTTATGTGAAGCAATAGAGTTGAAATATACTCATAAAATTTGTATTCAAGGATAATATTAGTGAACAGTATTTTTTGTTTTCATTACGTAACTAGAAAGGGTGGAAGGGAAGGTGGAGGAGGAGAGGTGGATGGATTAAGTGGAGTAAAATGGAGATAAAAGATGGTTAGATATTCAGTAAATGATAAGAAGACAGATAGTGGAATACAGGAATTGATAACTGTGAATAACCTTTGTAGGGAGGATCAAAACAGGAAAGATAAGCAAATAAATGATAGAAGTAAATGTCAATAATAGACGATTTAGGTAGTGTAATGGAGGTAATTATTAACTTAAGCCTTTGTAAGAAGAATTAACACAGGAAATATAAGTAAATGAAGAAAAAATAAATAAATGATAGAACTAAATGTAAATAATAGAAGACAGTGGAATATAAATGATTAAAACCGGAAAAAAATAAGAAGAAACAGGAATCTTAGAATATAAAACCTATTAGTTATTTACTGATAGAATTAGACACTATTTCAACTCCATCTCTGACCTCATCTGAGTAATATAATTCATTAAGTAAGGGATCAATGAAACAGACAATAGACGAACATATAAAGTTTATTTTTTTGCAGTATTGATATTGTAGTGTATATGTCTGAAGGGGACGAGGCAGGTTAGAAATGTGTATGTATGTATATGTGTGTATGTATGTTTGTGTGTGTGTTGAGAAACGGTGCTAAAGATTGTAAAATAAACCTGCTTATGTGAATTATTTTGTATTTCATTTCACTTTTTTCCTATTGCCATAATTCACACTAAGTTGTTACATGATAAACTTACATTATAAAAAAAGGTGTAAAATTGTATAAAACATAAATTATGAACTAGTATTTAGATTGTCTTGAATCTTTAACACACATAATCTTTAACACAATATAAAGATGAAGTTGAACCATCCTATCACAAATTACAATACATATATGTATTTAACTTTTTTTGAAAATTATTTGTAAAAAAAAAAAAAAAAGCTGTATTCATTTTCAATTCAATTCAATATATATATATATATATATATATATATATATATATATATATATATATATATATATATATATATATATATATATATATATAAAACTATCACCTTTCTTGAATTAGTTAGCTTTGGACTTCATTTATTTTACTTTTAACTTCATTATTTTCCACCAGTGAATGTTACACCTACTTTACTTTTTTCCCCAATGAAAGTTCACCACCAGTCATTACATCAACCATAATTAACCACAAACCAAGTACTTTTAAATCACAAACACTTGGCTCCTTCACAATGGCCGAGAGCAAGCGAGTGACTCTGTGGCGTGGGTATGTGGCTTCCCATTGGCTTCCATTGTTTAGAGGCGAACTCGCGCACACGACCGTCTGTGGCTGTGGACTGTGTTGAGGTGTTGCTGATCCCCACCACAGCACGGCATGACTGGAGGACCTGCGCACATGAGCACCTGCGGCTGAGCTAGGTGCACATGTGGCTACACTCACACCTGACACACTGCCTCACACTTACTGACCAAACATTAGTGAAGCAACAACTCACGTTTTTCTCTTTGCCACATTACAAACTAGGGATTACTAAATTAAGATTACAATAGGCTGCGTGGGGTGTGGCTCTGTATATACACATGGGCGACTTTGTGGTGTGGCTTTCTCCATACGCATGGGTGACTTTGTGGTGTAGCTCAGTCAAGACACAGAGGCTTCAACACGCTTCATTGTGGCGGACACAAAGTCGCTGGTCTGCTCCCGGCCTAAAGGTTGTGAGTTCAATCCTGATTCACAGCTGCTACTTGGTGAGAGGGACAGCCTAGCACACCCTCAGCACCCTAGCAGGACTACATGCTCTACATATATACCAAGTTCAGAGGATTATATATAACTTTAGACTAGAAACACAATCACACTTTATGTTTTCCTCTTAGCTTTATCCGTCGGTGCATTCGGATTCTCCCCTTTATAAAAATCCTTGAGTAGGTTAACCGCATCCTCCCTCCGCACACCCTTCACAACCCCATACCTGTGTCCGTACATCTGCGGGACATCCACCACAGAGCCACACCCACCAAACCTTTCATTACAACACCCAAACACCAAGGTAGCTACACACAGTTGTCCCAAGGCGTCCGCGCACATACCACACGGCTCCACTGTTACGTACACACTCACACAGCGGAACACAGTGCGGTGGTCTAACTCTTTCTCGCGGCACCAGTCTAGAGTTTGGTCGACGCAGTTTATCTCAGCGTGTCGTGTGGCGTTGTGTGTGGCGTTGACGGTGTTTCTCCCCCGGGCGATTATCTCTCCTTTGTAGACGAACACACACCCGACAGGCACCTCACCCGCTAGAAGTGCCTCCCTTGCTTGCTCAAATGCCTCCTCCATGAACGCATCCGTTTTCTTTGCCATTGTTTGTGGTTACGTGGGTGGCTTAAGTAAAGGTGATTATGTATATTTTTTTCATTTTTTTTACTAGAAGCTGCCTTGTGTAGGTTAATTCTTTTGTTTTCTTATGTTTTTTTTGTTCTTTTCTTCTTATTTATCTATCTATCTTCCCTGAGTTATGGAGATACTAGTTATATTTGTATTTCTCTCTCTTTCTTTCTCTCTCTCACCGACAAATACAAGTTACGAGCCAAATTTTTTTTACTTAACAATCGAGCGAGGTTTGAAATAATCTATTACGTGATTTTCCGTCAGTTGTTTGATGGCAATGTCCCTCCAGCCCTTGTTGGCAGCTGGGTTGACAGGACTCGGATGCATCAGAGTACTAACCTGCAGAGGGAAGGAAGGATATTGATTTAAAGTAAAGTAGCGCGGGTGGTTGTGAAATGTTATATGATCTTAGGCCACTTGGCGGTTACACCAAAGAAAAGTGGACAGCACGTTATGGGGCTCAAACTCAGGACTTTGAGTTGGTATGCCCGACCGCTACCCACTAGGCCTGCTTCCCCTAAACTGAAGGAAAAACTGTACAAACATAGATATGGAGAGAGGACCAGATGAATGCAACTCAGGCCCCTACAACCAGGTAAATACTACCAGGTCAATACACACCTGTACACCCTCCACACCTGCTTGCTTGAGTGCTGCGTTGGTGCGTTCTGTTGCATACTTGCCCACCCCCACCACATACTCCACTCCTAACAGCCGCACCACCTCCACCAACGCTCGGTCACACTCCACCTCAAGGACACTCCGCTCCTTCACCTATAAGGGAGAGGATATATATATATATATATATATATATATATATATATATATATATATATATATATATATATATATATATATATATATATATATATATTTTTTTTTTTTTTTTTTTTTTTTTTTTTTTTTTAAATACCTGGGTGTGTTTTTTTTATTTATTTTGTGTATGTGTGTGTTTTTCATGTGTATGTGCTTTTTTTCTTCTTGTGTGTGTGTGGGTTTTTTTTTTTCTTTCTGTGTGTGTATGTGTATGTGTGTGTGTGTGTGCATGTGTGTGTGTGTCATGTTCCTCATAACAACCTCACCTTCAGTTCTGGCGGCGTCACATTCTTGGCTGAGTCCTGCAGGAAGAAGAGTGGACAGTAGTTATGTAGGTAGACATGAGTGAACAGGACCTCTGGGATGCCACTCAACTCCTTCAACAAACTCCACATACGTTCACCACTCACCTGCAAGCAAAGTTAAGTTTCAATACACTTTCCAACCTACCTTGTATTCCACTATTCTTTGGTGTCTGACTAACTTGGATAGGTTGGCGCATTGATTAGTGAGACCTTTCGGCTCTTTATTTGTCGGTTCTTCCTTGCATGGCTCATGGGGAAGTTAGTTAGTTAGTGCTTGAGGAGGAGGAGGAGGAGGAGAAAGAGGTTGGTTAGTTAAAGAAATAGAGTGTGTGCTTGAGTAGGAAGAGGAAGTAAAGGAGGAGGAGGGAGAAATGAAAGTAAAAATTAACATAGAACAGAAAAAGGAGGAGGAGGAGGAAAGGATTATAGTTTAAGAATCACCTTATAACACACTCTTAACTAAACCTGGAGAGGGGGAGGACAGACTCACCTCCTTCCTTGTACAGTGTAAGCCTTTGACGGGACGCTTGGGGTGCTGTAGGGCTGGCTGCTTCACCCTCCCCCTAACCCCAAGCCAGTCCTTAGCATAGCCTACGTGGCCGAACGGAACCTAAGGAGGAGAGAATTTATGATTTTTATTCTGCGGAAAGTATGAATGAGGAATATAATGATTGGGAATTAAACTTTTTTATTTTATTATTTTTTTATTTAGATGGAAAACTACGTGTCCGAAGAAAAAGAATCTAATTAAAGGAAGTGAAAAATGTAATAACTGAGAATAGATTTTTATTTCTTTATTTCTATGCGAATGAAAAGCAATGTGTCCTCGGGGAAGCTAAGGAGGAAAGAATGTAAGATTTTAATTCTGCGGAAAGTATGAATGAAAAATGCAATGATTGAGAATATCTTTGTATTCATCGCTGACTAACCTAACCTAACTTAAATGTCGTCTTTAGAAATACACAAGAGTAAGTCAGGAATTCATCATATTAGGTTGTCATGAAGTTATAATATACAATAAATTCAATATATGCATGGTTTCAGGGAAGATTTTATACAGGAAATAAATAATTACTCATGTATATAATGCCATGAAATGAATAATAATGCAATTTCTACAACTAAGGAAATTATTATACATACATACATACATACATGCATTACTTATATGAATCAAATTAATATAATGTGTGTGTGTTTGTGTGTGTGTGTGTGTAATTCACCTACAATTATATGGAAATAGCAAATTATTACCCTCATATTGAATTCACAGCACAATTAAGTTTTTTTTTATATATATACATAACAAAAAACTGGTGCATGTGTGTGACTTCTTTTTAATCAATGTTTTTATGTGCGTTTTTTAATATTACCCCCCAAAAAATAAATACCCCCCCAAAATCATAAATAAATAATTATCCCCGCCCCCCAAAAAAATTAATTTAAATAACCCCCCCATACAGAGTCAGCTTGGCACACTAACCCCAGTCTGTCCCATCCCCCAAGGCCCGGGGTTCATGCCTAACACTAACACCTTCTTCCTCCCTCGACAAAACCTCAAGACAAAATCCTCATGTATTTCCCCTGCATAATCTACGGGGTTATAAACATACTGTACTTTAACCCCGTACTCTAAACCCATTAATTTATCACATAGCGTGTTCTCAATGGCTAGAAATCCTTTTGAAGTGGAGGTGTGAGCGAGGGAGGAGAGAGGAAAATTGTATAATTGTTCTATTTCTTCATTGTGAGGTTCTATTTTCTGTTTCTTGGGTCCCATTTTAGCTCTGGTCCTTCCTTACGTAGATTAAAATTATAATAGATGATAATACACCTTTAACACAGTAAATAGAGTGATATTACTGTGATGATTAATATATATACACCGCACACGGCTTCACAAGACTGAGAGGAATGTAATGTAATGTATCAACACGTCCTTCTCCTTCCCTACGTGGATCAAAATGAATTACAGGATCTTAGAATATAATAGTTATCCTTATCCTTATCCTTATCTCCATGAGGATTAAAACGAGTTACAATCATATAGAAAGAAACATATAGTAGTCATCCATTGTAATATACAGCTTTTTATCATGTATTTGTATCAATGTTAAAGCGACGTACACACGACACGAGGCCGCCAAGTGACATCAAGAAGAAGAGGAAGAGGAAGCAAGGTGACAACAAGACCGGTGAGTTGGAACATAATCAAAGTTCTTATCTACATTCAAATCACACATCACTATATATACTTAACTTTTTGATAGATTAAATGTCTCTTAATTATGGTTGTATTGAAAATGTGTTGTATAGGACAGGAATGTTTATATTTTGTTCGTTTTAAGCGAAAGTGAGACAGGAAGTTTGAAAGAGGGAGGCAGGTGGAGGGGGTTAATAGGGTGAGGGAAGGAGGTAGTGAGCAAGGCAAGCTGTCACTTCTTGTTAATGTGAAGGTGGAGGGATGACAGTAAGTGGAGGAGTGCCATGCGGTGGGAGTGGTGACGAGGACAGTGTAATAGGTGTTCCGGGGTGTGTGGTTGTGTAGGGCAGTAAGGGTCGTGTCATGCCCAGCTGGTGCAGGGCTGCAGGCTTCCCTTAAACCACTACGGACATAAGCACAATAGAAGCGAAGGTATTTATGCATAACTACTGCTCGGACGGTATTGATATAAATATAAAGTGGTACATACTATACAAAGTGTACTCAACACATGTCAAGGTTTCAGGCGGTGATCACCATTATTTACTTGGTTCCTTACCTGGCCAGGCACCCAACCTTCGCTATTATAGCAGATGAAATCGCCAGCTAGTTGATTGGGTACATAGTCGAGAAGAACCTCTTGACAGCTGGCTAATGTTCTTGACAGCTGCTGGTAAAACATCTTTCAAGTTATGTTAGGTTGATTATGTTACGTTATATTATGGTTAGGTTTGGTTAGATTCGGTTATATAAGCTTTTTATATATCATTACCCAATAGTTAGGCATTTCACCCTAGATTTTTTCTCCGAATTGCCATATAATGTCCTATATTTGATTATAATAACGAGCACTGCCTGAATCCTCCACAAATATGTTGAGTGCACTATGTTTAATATGTACCGCTTCATATTTATATCAATATCGTTTGAGCAGTAGTTATGCAGATTTACCAAAGCGAGGGAAGGTGACCAGGTAGTGTAGGTGGCGGCTGCAGGTTAGCCAAGGGCCGTCCACTACCAAGCCAGGGAACTTATGTTGGGTTTTGAAGGGAAGGTTTGAATTGTGGAAGCTGTCACGCCTTACTTAGATAATGTTTGAATAAATATTGTACACAGGTTCAGGTAGTTGTCGGAAGTCTTGCCTGTTGAATCGGCACTTCCTGATGTATCTTCATGCGATCTGGGTTTATGTGTTCACTATTATATGTATTTTCATTAGTTTTGTAAAGTGTTTTTCTTTCTTTGTCTTATTGTCTAAAATTTGTACGTAATTGTTACTTAATCTGCTAATATTACTTAACTATATGATTTAAGTAAGTAAGTATTATATTGGTGTGTGTGTGTGTGTGTGTGTTTATTTATATATTTATTTATATTTCCGCACACAGGAGTAGTTTGGCTTGAGTGATGACGGAATACACTGAAGAATACATTAAAAATAAACTCACTCTAGAACTGGAAGCAACACATGTGGTGAGTAACCTAACTTAACCTAACATAACATAACTATATCTAACTATACTTGAATTAGATGTTTAATGTTCACTTCTAACTACTTATACACTTATCATAGTTATTATTTATTTATTTTTTACGTTGTGTGTTGTGGTTTTAATTAATGTTGTTTAAGAGTGTTTATATAATGGTGTAATTGTATGTATGTATTTGTGTGTGTGTGTGTGTGTGTGTGTGTGTGTGTGTGTGTTGAGGTAATTAAAATGTCGATGTATTTGTAATTATTTCTTTATTGTATGTTGTGTATTTTTAAGAATTTTTGAGTTTTGAGTTAGGTTGGGTTACTGTTCTTCTTTTGATTACTCTTCATTTATATTTTTCTTTAGGGAACTGGCAATACAAATGTGCTTTTAATTTTATGGATTTTTTTTTTTATATATATGTGTTATTTTTGCCTTTGGTCGGTTTTCCATTTGCATAAAAAAAAAAAATAATAATAAGTTAATCTGTGGTCGCTGTTTCGGGCACTCTCATCCTTCAAGACTTACAGATAAAAGGGAATGAATTAAATAACTAACTCTGGGCTTTTAATATAAGGTTAATACAAGGACATACTACTACTACTACTACTACTACTACTACTACTACTACTACTACTATTATTACTGATTACTACTACTACTGATTACTACTACTACTGCTAATACTACTACTATTACTGATTACTACTATTACTGATTACTACTATTACTGATTACTACTACTACTGATTACTACTACTACTGCTACTACTGCTACTACTATTACTACTACTACTACTACTACTACTACTACTACTACTACTACTACTACTACTACTACTACAGATACAAAAACAACTAGGACGATTAAATCACATACACAAACAGCCTTAAACATGTCTGTATAATTACCTGTGTTTTATAAGGGCAATAATTAGGGGCAATTAACAAAAAATATCCTAGGAGTAAATTAATTAAGTCTGTTTATTTACTTCTAGGATAAATTGAAGGATTGATTGGGGAGAGGGAGTCCTGAAACAGCGTAGCACCACCACCACCACCACAACCACCATCACCACCACCACCACCACGACCCCGTAGTGACCTAACATGACCTTGCTATAGGACCTTAATGTGCTAGTTGGCCTTTGACCCGAGTTAATTTTTATCTGTGGTCAAGATTTTGTGGTTGGACTGTTGAAGAATTAGACGAAAGATTGTTATTATTTTTTTTTATTAATTTTTTTTTTGCGCTTAGAATGTTTTGTGTGTTAATAATCTTATAGAAAATATATGAGGTTATTAATTTTGTTTTTTGTAGTGAAAGATTTTGTTAATAATCATTGTTGTGTGGAGAGGAGGAGGAAAACAGAGCAAGACTATTGATTGTGTGTTGATGTGAGTGATAAGATAAGGGAAACAAGATAAGGGAAAGAAAGTGTCTTGCTAGGAAGAACAGAACACAAGAACAGAGTGAGTGAACATAACGGTTATTGTCTGTCAAGGAAACTCAACTGATTACACGTGACGGAAACTGTGTGTGTGTGTGTGTTTCAAGACAACAACAACAACAACAACACACATAAACACATTAAAAAAAGGACAACAAGCTTATACAAACACCTAAGGAAAGCTATAAGTGTGTATGTGTTTAAACCCAACACATAAACACATCAACCTCATATAAACAGCGTCAACATGATCAACAACATGCCTAGTGCAGCCATGGTATGCCTGGCGGCCATTGTGGTGCGCTGGTGTGTGTCCCTTCACCCTTACTCCGGCCAGGGCAAGGCTCCCATGTATGGCGACTATGAGGCACAACGGCACTGGCAGGAGGTAACACTCAACTTACCTTTATCCGAGTGGTACATCAACACCACCGATAATGACCTACAGTACTGGGGGCTGGACTACCCTCCCCTCACAGCCTACCACAGTTACTTATGTGGTGTGGCGGCGCAGAAGGTTGACCCTAAATTCGTTGAGTTGCATTCGTCGCGCGGGTACGAGAGTGAGGAGCATAAGTTATTCATGAGATGCACTGTATTTGTTGCTGACCTGCTTGTATACTTCCCTGCTGCCTACTACCTCATGCGTGCCTTGTCGAAGTGGAAAGCAGGCCAGCTGGAGTTTGTATGCCTCCTCCTGTACCCCGGCCTGTGTTTGGTAGATCACGGACACTTCCAGTACAATGGGGTGTCACTCGGCCTGTTTGTGATGGCTGTGGCGTCGGTGATGGCCAGCCGGGATTGCCTCGGGGCTATACTGTTCTGTCTATCGCTGAACTACAAGCAGATGGAGCTGTACCACGCGTTGCCGTTCTTCTTCTACTTGCTGGGGTTGTGTTTGAAGCAGGGGGGCGTGCTGGGGTCCCTGTGGAAGATGGTGAAGCTGGGGTGCTGTGTGGTGCTGACCTTTACTATTGTGTGGCTGCCTTTCGCTTCGGATGCTACTGTGCTCTCCCAGGCTGTCCATCGGCTGTTTCCCTTCGAGCGCGGGCTGTTCGAGGACAAGGTAGCTAGCGTGTGGTGTAGCCTGTCTGTAGCCATCAAGGTGAAGAACTTAGTGGACCAGCGAAACATGGCCTTGATCTGCCTGGTGTCCACAGCCGCCTGTATGCTGCCTTCCTCCTTACATCTGTTCGCCCGGCCGACCCCTCGCCATTTCCGCTACGCTCTCCTCAACGCATCTCTGGTCTTCTTCCTATTGAGTTACCATGTACACGAGAAGACCATCCTGCTAGCTGCTATCCCCGCCTGCATGCTAGTATCCGAGGAGCCTCTCATGGCCACCTGGTTCCTCACGGTCTCAACAGCTAGTTTACTCCCTCTCATGATGAAAGACAGCCTCACCATCCCTACCCTAGCCCTGTCTGTGGCATTTGTGGCCATAACACATCACTATATTCTCCCTAAGGTGGTTAAGAGATCACGATTATGGGTGTGGATGAAACGCACTTATTTCCTATCACTAGCCGGCCTGGTGTTCCTTGGGGCCGCTACCCTCCTAGTGCCTCCCCCGGCCAACCTACCTGACCTCTTCCCTGTCCTGCTGGCTATCTATTGTTGTGGTCACTTCATATTCTTCTGTTTATATTTTCACTACTGTCAGTTTACCATCAAGTCCACCACCACCACCACAACAAATAGTAATAGTAGTAAGCATGGTCAGAGGAAGGTCAAGGTTAACTGAGGTCATGGTGAGGTCAGGTCAGGTCATAATGGGTTTGGGAATTATCACAGTGAGAGGAAGAGAGATGAGGTGTTAGGTGTCTCCTCTCACGTTACAAATAACAGCAATGTTCTAGGTGTGTTTTGTTAAATCATCTTGTCTACTGTTCATTTGTTATTATTATTATTATTATTGTTATTATTATTGTTATTATTATTCCAGCGTAAAGATTCATTGATTGTGTGTGTGGGTGAGGTGAGAAATATTAACACCAATTTTTATGTTTTGTTTTTTTGAAGAAGGGAAGCGATTTTTGAATGTGGATTTAGACATGAGAAATATTAACATGGATTTTTTTGTTTTTTGAAGAAGGGAAGCGATTTAGAAGCAATTTCTAAGTGAATATAGACAATTTGTTCATAAGGATTGTCACTTAGTATGCATTAAATAAGGAAGGAATATATCATTTGTTCATTCCAGTTTATATAGCGTTTAGTTTCCTTTATAAACACATTGTACTTACGTTGCCATAGTAGTACCTGTAATTATTGTTTTCCTCCCTGGTTGTTCCTGTGACTAATTAATTTTTGAGTTAACATTGTGGTGTTAAGTTAAGGCGGCGATGTGATAGAAATTTTTATTTATTTATTTGTTTATTTATTTATTTTATTTTTTTTTTTTTTTCGTACTGCCCCTTGCCCGTTATTTGGCGTAGGTTTTTTTTACTTTTTTTTTTAATAGTGACGCCTCAAATGATAACTGTTAATTCTCTCTACACACTCCACTCCACTCCACTCCCTTGCTCCTAGTGGTTCTGTGGAAGGGTGGAGGTGCAGTCTTGAGTCCGAATGGTATAACTCACACAAGGGATGGAATTTGAAATGTATTAATCCCTGACTTGGATTAATACTATAGATATAAATTAGTGTTTTATTTAGTTTGTTTTATATCCTTATCATGTGTTCTAAGGTTCAAAGTTATGTGTATTTTGAGTGTAAAGTACATAGAGAATAATTATTAAGTTGATAGTTTGTTTGTATGTAAGTTTGTTAGGTTATTGCAAATCTATGACGCATTCTTACCAATATATATTTGGGTTTGTGTGATGTGTTAAGGAGAAAGAAATGATTGTATTATGTATCTATTTCGACGTGACAAGGAAGTGTATTTTCATATCTTTATTTAGTTTGACAGAGTGTAGTGTTGCATTAATATTCAGTTTGACTCAAGTGATGTTTAAGTTAGGAAGGAATGAGTGTATATTGTATTATTTTGTACTTCATAGTGAGTGAATTGTTACATGTCTAATTTTTTTTTTTTTTTTTTTTTTTTTTACTTGAATTATGTTTGAAATAAGGAAAAATTAGTTAACCTCACTCCATTTTGTACTCTTTTTATACACTACGTTTATACATAACATACATTTATACTTTGATATCTGAAGAAGAAGAAAAATAATGACCACAACAACATTCCAATTTCACACACACACACACACACACACACACACACACACACACACACACACACACACACACACACACACACACACACACACACACACACTAAAAAAAAAACCGCACTTTCCTACAAAACAATTCATCCAATCAGTTTAAACTTTGAAAATTATAAGTAAAAGGAACAATACCTTACTTTTTATAGTATTAAACTTACATTACTTATGAATATACATCTTAAAACGACAAAATTAATACGTTTGATTATAGTCCTGTTTAATGGGGGGGAGGGGGGAAAGGGAGACTAAATAATTCTTTGTTTTTTCCTATTTTTGCTTAATAGTAGAAGTAATAGTATTTCTTTTTATATATTTTTGTTATCGTTACACACACATCACTAAGCTACATACAAATACACTGATAAGAAAGATGATGTGATAGTGTGATTGTCAATGTGTTATCTAATGTGCTTATGAAGGTGCTCTGAGTGTGTTGAGGAAAGGAAAGTGTTGCAGTATTACAGTGTGTTAAAAGTGTGTATGTGTGTGTGTGTGTTGTGTTATGGGAGACCAAGGATATGGATGTGTGTGTTAAAAGTGTGTGTCTGTGTGTGTGTGTGTGTGTGTGTGTGTGTGTGTGTTATAATTTGTTTAGGTTGTGTTGGGTTAGGTTAGGTTGGTTTGGTTTAGTTTTTAGTTTTTTCTTTCTGACTTCTTTCTATCTATCTATCTATCTACCTACTTATCTATCAATCTATTTATCTATCTATCTTTTTATCTATACCTACCTACTTATCTATTTATCTTTCTATCTTTCTTTCTATCTATCTATATATTTGCCTACCTATCCATCTATCTATTTTCCATATATATATATATATATATATATATATATATATATATATATATATATATATATATATATATATATATATATATATATATATAAACGCATTCCATGACACATAACAATGACTAAATCCGGTACTGTGGGAGAGAAAAATATATTTAAAAAAATAAGTTGATTTCTCGACAAAACGATAATGACCAACAAAATCAATAAATAACTTGTTTTTTTGCTTTGCTTTGGGAAGATATTTTGTGTTTGTTATGTTATGTTACGTTACCTTATCTAGCTTTTCTTTAAATTAATTATGTATGTACCTGTTTGTTAGGTTACGAAAACGATAACACAATAAATAATGTTACAAGCAGGCAGTTGTATAAGAAAAAAATAAAGGGAATTGTTTTTTGGAACCTATTATATTATTTCCTACAAGAGAGAGAGAGAGAGAGAGAGAGAGAGAGAGAGAGAGAGAGAGAGAGAGAGAGAGAAGAAGAAGAGAGAGACGTGTTCTTAGCCTCCTTCCATCCTTCCTTCAGAGTGTGGAAGACTTCAGTGATGGATGTGGCGCCAAATTTTATGTGCTGGTGGTGTCGCCTAAATTCGCGGGAAAACCTTTGCTACAACGGCACAGGTAATGATTCTATTATTATTATTATCATTATTATTATTATTAGTAGTAGTAGTAGTACAGGTTGACTATCAATGATCCGGCATGAGCAAGCAGTTATTTCTTTGTACAGCGCCATCAAAACAAACAGTGATACGCCAACTCAGGAAATTTGAAACTGCGCTATGAAATTCATGCCGGAAAATTGATGGAACCGGAATATTGATCGCCGGATTATTGATGGACAACCTGTAGTAGTAGTAGTTATAGAAATAGTAGTTGCATGTTAATTATGTATGTTATATATGTGTTGAAATGTGCTTTTACGGTTATGTTTTTACATTAACACATATTTCTTATTAGTCTGTAGTTGGTAATAGTAATACCTACTGTGAGTTTTGAATAGCTGGTGGTAGCTAGATAGTAATAGTAATAGTAGTAATATATATATAGCAAGTGTAGGAACCAGAAAGTTATATGATGTTTATTTATTTAACCTAAACAATCCATCATCTATTTCTAACTATCTTTTAACATTTAATTATCTTATTTTCTAACATAGTATCTTTACAATTGGTTGGAATTCTTTCTTTTCCTTTTTTTATTTCGTTGTAATTCTTCTGTCTTCTTTCCTGCTATTCATAACGTGTGTTTGTATATAACCTGTGTGTTTGTATATAACCTGTATGTATCCTATCACTTCCTTCCTAACCCTTCCTTCCTATCCACTGTGTGTCTTGTGTGGAGAGGATTAGCAGTGATAGGTGGGTGGTGGTGGTGGTGGTGGTGATGAGTGAGTGGTGGTGGTGGTGGTGATGAGTGGGTGGTGGTGGTGGTGATGAGTGGATGGTGGTGGTGGTAATGAGTGCGTGGTGATGTTGGTGGTGTTGTATTGTGTTTAGTGTTAATATATAGCAGTCAATTGTTATTGTGGTGTTGAAAGCAGTGTTAAGAAAGACGCCTTAACTATATATACACCCTCTATTGTATGAGAGAGAGAGAGAGAGAGAGAGAGAGAGAGAGAGAGAGAGAGAGAGAGAGAGAGAGAGAGAGAGAGAGAGAGAGGGAAAAAAATCTACTACTATTTTTTATTCAGTCATTAAATCTCACTTTTCTTCCTTTCTTTGCATCAATTATAATATTTTCCTTCCTCTTCTTCTTCCTCCTCCTCCTGTAGGTGTCACTCTTCCATCTGCCTCGGAAGTGACCTAGAGGAAGTTATGTAGAAGTACCGCTATATACAGGTGCTCTCTCTCTCTCTCTCTCTCTCTCTCTCTCTCTTTCTCTCATAAACAAAAGTAAGAGTGTAACATTTATCAAGTAACGTTTTTTCCTTTAATTTTACATTGGTTTCCTTCCTTCCTTAAGTTTTCCGTTCATTAACCTCGAATGTCACTTAATTTATGCCAAAGGTTCCTCACCAGTCTCACTGTTTACGTTCACTTAACACGAACTAATATGAAAAACACTACTGATAAGGATGGGAAAAAACTGGCAACTGTTCTTCCCTCCCTCCTTCCCTCCGTCCCTCTCCTCTTCTTCCTCCCTTCATCTATGCATTTCCTCCTCCGTTCCGTTCGTCCCAGTGCATCCCAGGTGTGAGTGAAGACAGGTGGGTGTGCGTGAGATCTTGTAACACACAGGTGAGTCCCTGCAAGTGTGTTGTGTTAGTGTTGTGACGGTGTTGTTGTTGTGTTTGCAGGTTGGTGAACGGTGTGTTGCAGGAGGAGTTGAAGCAGATCCACGCCTTCACCATGAAGACCCTCACGCCGGAACAGTGGCAGCAGCAGCAGTAGTAATAGTGACAGCAGTGACGGCACAGCAGCAGGAGTGACACCAAGTAGCAGTAGTAATAGTAACAACAGTAACAACACACCACCACCATCATCACCACAATACAAACAATCACACCAGTCAGCAACAGCAGCAGCAGCAGCAGCAGTCATCATCTCGTAGAGAGTCCACACTGAGGTGCAGGTCAGTAATCAGTGATCTGCCCATCAGGCCGTGATGACCGGTGTGGTGAGTGTGAGTGCCCCGGGCAAGGTCATCCTGCACGGCGAGCACTCTGTGGTGTACGGGCGACGTGCCGTGGCTCTCAGCCTTGACCTTCGCACCAACCTCACCCTCACGCCGGGCGGCACGCGGCTCACCCTCGACCTGCCCGAGGTGGACATCAAGGAGTGGTGGTCGCTGGAGGACGTGGAGGCGTTGTGGGTGAAGCTGGGTCGGCCTGGCGAGGCGTGCGCGGCGCCCCTCACCGAGGCTCAGGCACGGCAGGTCAAGGAGTTCCTGAAGTTGCCTGATGAGCCTTCCGGCGGACCCCGCGGCCTGTCCTTACTCTCCTTCTTCCAACTGTACTTAGCCATCCTGCCCCGCCCCGTCCCCGCCACCCTCAAGGTCACCAGTCAGCTGCCCACCGGGGCGGGCCTCGGCAGCTCCGCATCCTACGCCGTCTGTCTCTCCGCCGCCCTCCTCAAGCTGGCTGGGAGAGGCGGCGCCGCTGACGCCACCACCGCGGGCGGTGATGCCTCGAAGGACGAGCATGGCGGGCTGAGTCTGGAGGAGGTGAGTGCCTGGGCCTTCAGGAGCGAGCAGATCGTTCACGGGACGCCCTCGGGCATCGACAACTCTATCTGTACTTACGGCGGGGCAGTGAGCTTCAAGGGAGGCCGCTGCTCTCCTCTGGGGGCGCCGCCCCTGCAGGTGCTGCTGGTGAACACGTGTGTGCCGCGCAGCACCAAGGCGCTGGTGTGTGCCGTGGGTGCGCGGCGCGACAGGCTGCCCGAGGTGGTGGAGGCCGTGCTGGACGCCATGGATGCCCTGGCGGAGCGGGCCCTGCTCACCCTGGCCGACCTCGTGTCCGCCACCACCACGCACCAGCAGGACCATGCCTACACAGCACTGCACGAACTGGTGGACGTCAACCACGCCCTCCTCACATCACTGGGCGTCTCCCACGTCAGCCTGGAGCGCCTGGTGGGCGTAGCCGCCACCCATGGCCTGCACGCCAAGCTGACGGGTGCGGGCGGCGGCGGCTTCGGCGTGGTGGTGCTGGGCCGCGACACCTGCCCCGCGGCGGTGGACAAGTGTCGCGCTGAACTGGAGGCCGCAGGTTACCAGGTGTGGCGCACCACCCTGGGGTCACCTGGCGTCACCTTCCATTAAACACATCCAACACACAGGCACCTCTGGGGCACCGTCACCATCACTATCACCATCACCTGCACACTGCACACCAAGCATCATATACTCTGAATATAAGATCCTTGCCACACACTGCGGCACACTCCACCTTGAGCCGCATACGGTCCGTAACATTACAGTTACGAGGACGGTGTTCAACCTTTGATTCAGCGACGTGCTGCTGCCTTGCCTGTGTTGAACTTAGTAAGCTATGGTGTACTCTCACACACACACACACACACACACACACACACACACACACACACACACACACACACACACACACACACACACACACACACACACACACACACACGGCTGTATCACCAGTGTAATACCACTGCTTAGTGTTGTTGTAGTCCTTCCCTCCTTGGCGTGTGTTCCGCCGCGGCCTGTGTGTCACCTGTGTTGCTGCTGCTCTTAAAGAATCATGTTGAACCAAGAATAAAGTAATGTTACCAAGGACAACGCTGTACTTACATTCACACCTGTCATACCATTACCTGGGGAGAACAATCATATAGTATTTATGTACTCATTACTACTACTACTGCTACTACTGCTTCTTTCGTTATTATTTTTTTCATCCTAAGCTGTAGAGAAAGAGGAAACTGTGTATATATAATTCAACACTAAATATAGCTGTCATTATCATCATTTAAGCTCGAACTGATTATTACAACTTTTATTACAATGTTATAAGTTCATGTTTATTAGTTTAAAATGATTGAAAAAGGTTGAAAAAATCAGAGTGCGCCGCCCGGGAATCGAACCCGGGTCGCAAGAATGGGAATCTTGCATGATACCACTACACCAGCGGCGCCTTGGGAGGAGGTTAGGTTAGTAAATTTATGTAGCAGTTAATTTATAATAGTATACTAGTTTGTGTATTTATATGTTAGGTATAAGTGGTATGTAGTTTTATATTTCGGGTATTATTGAGATTAGCTAAGCCGATTAATTTTGAGATTGACTGATTATTTATGTAGCATTTAATTTATAATAGTATAGTAGTTTGTTTGTGTTTTTATATATTAGGTATTAGTGGTATGCTTGTAGTTATTCGATTTCTATTGATTTGTAAGAAGGTAATCAATGTGAATGTGGGAAGATTTGTTATATACTTATCTATGTAATGTTACTATTTGTTAGAATGTTGATGGGATTCATCGTAATACATTGGGGTTTATATATTACTTAAACAGGAAAATAATTATGTATGTATATACTAAACAATATATTTCGATAGTAAGGACAGTTATAAGAAAATGGCTGATTATAATACTAGATATCTTAATACTTTTCATTTTTTTTCTCAAGCATCATGTAGTAAAATCCATAACAATTATGCTATACATAAATAAATATATCATGTAGTCTTACATATAAATATTGCGTTTTAAGGAATAAATTGATTGTGACTTAACCTTCAAAATTAGATAATAAAATAACAAAAAAAATAAATTACAACCATATAACAATAATACCACAATATTTTTAACACATTTTAATAATTATAAATGTATAATATTGTGTATAATTGATGAAATAAGGTGAATATAAAGTAGTGAAGTCCGAGCCACACTTGAACACAGTCTCCCGGCTTCCATGCGTGTGTTTGAGGCTGACGAGTGATGGATAAAACAATATTAATGTGAATATAACGTAAGTATTAACATTAATATTACATGTCAGTGTGTCAGGACCTCCGTGTGTGTGTTAGGAAGAGTTAGTGTACATGTGACTGTGTTTAGTAAGGGTGTGGTTGTATTTATTATGAATTATTTACTTGATTGAATGGTTGGTGTGATAACATAATATAATAATGATAATAAATAAGGGATAATATTGAGATAACATTAGTGTGTTCCTCCGAGGTTCATACTTACATGTCAGATAGAATTAAGGTTGTAGAATATCATGCAATATATATCAACTTCCAGAAACTTGTTGAAGCAAAATAGTCCGTGCCTCAAAATTAGTGAACAAACCTTATCTCCATATTATCTTAAATAACTCCTGGAAATAATAATAATATAGCAATTATCATGAAATTAATGGGATACGTGTGTAGAAGGTAATAATAATGATAAATATGTGTAGAAGATAATATGGAGATAACATTAGCTTCTCCTGAGGTTAATACTTACATGTCAAATATCTGGTTACAGTCTTGCAGGGTTAGGTTAGGTTAGGCTAGGTTGTGATTAGGGTTAGGTTAATTTACCTTAGAGCCTCAAAATTAATAGGCTAACCTAATCTCCCATTTACCCGATAATAATGATAATAAATACGTCCTTATAATAGGTGTTAATTCTCCCTCCTCCTTCCTGGTCAGCATGAGTGTGTGTGGCAGGAGTGTGGGCGATGTGGGGGCGTTGCTGCGGCAGGGGAAGGTGACGTGTGTGGAGGTGTGTGAGGCGGCCCTAGAGCGGCAGGGGAAGGTGGCAGGGTTACGTCCCTTCATCACGCCCACGATAGACACTGCAAGGGAAGCTGCAGCAAGGGCACATAAAAGGTAAGGTGGTGGTGGTGGTGGTGGTGAGTGAGTGATGGTGAATGTGTGGTGGTGGTGGTGAGTGATGGTGTGGTGGTGTAAGGTAATGGTGAATGTGTGTGTGTGTGTGTGTGTGGTGTATTTTTTATTTATTTATTTATTTATTTATTTATTATACATTACACAACACACATTATACATTACAGATACAAGAAGAACACACCTCTTAGCGCCTTGGACGGCATACCCATCGCTATCAAGGACAACTTCTGTACCCGAGGCATACCCACCACATGCGGCTCTAAGATGCTCCACCACTACACTCCACCTTATTCCGCCACAGTGGTAGAGCGTCTCCTGAGTGCCGGTGCCGTGCTGGTGGGGAAGACGAACCTCGATGAGTTTGGTATGGGCTCGGGCACCATCGATTCATCCTTCGGGCATTCTGTTAATATATATCGATCTGGTGTGGAGTATAGGCTGGAGGATGAGGAGAAGGGGTGAGTGTGTGTGTGTGTGTATGTGTGTGTGTGTGTGTTAGTGTGTGTGTGTGTTTGTGTGTCTGAGTTTGTGTGTCTGTGTCTATGTCTGTGGGTGTGTTTGTGTGTCTGTGTTGGGTGTTGGTGATAAATGATGTAAAATTCAATGTAGTAATTTGATGATAAGAAGGATAACAGAATGGATGATTGCAGGTTATGGATAGAATTAATGTTAAAATTGATGGTGATAATTATACATAAAAATGGTATATAAAATTGATGGTAAATTTAATTATTGACTAGGTAATATAATGTTATGTTAATAGTGTAGAGTGAGTATGTGATAGTATAATAATAGTACGAGTAGTAATACCATAGAAGTGTATTAATCTTATAGTAACATTGTAACACTTCTTCCTATCTTCATGCATAACCATTATCCTTCCCTCACTGTTCCTCCTCCTTCAGGTATCCAACCTCTGGCCTTGAGGGCGGTGACTGGGTGGTGGCCGGGGGCAGCTCGGGTGGCAGTGCCCTGGCCGTGGCAACAGGAGCAGCATTTGTGTGAGTGTGTAAGGATTGTTGTGTCAGGGTTGAGTCCAAGTACAGGCGACTGTACTTAAATTCAAGTACAAGTGCATGTAGCTGTAGCCAACCCTGGTGTGTAGGGAAGTATTGTAAGTTATCTGTCACTCATTATATCCTTTTTATCTGTGTTTTCTTATGTTTATTTCTATGATTTTTGTCTTCATGTTTTCACCAGTGTCACACCCCTTAACACCTCCCCCTCCCGCCCCCACAGTGCCTTGGGGTCTGACACGGGTGGGTCTGTGCGTAACCCTTCGTCGTACTGTGGTGTGGTGGGGCTGAAGCCGTCCTATGGTGTGGTGCCGCGGTGGGGTCTGGTGAGTCTGGTCAACTCCATGGACGTGCCGGGGCTCATGGGACGCTGTGTGGAGGATGTGGCGGCCATGTTGGCGGTGGTGGCTGGACGGGACCATAAGGTGAGGAGGGTTAGGTTAGGTTAAGTTAAGTTAAGATTAGGTTAGGTTAATATTTCCTAAGGTTATACAATACTAAAACTCCATCCTCCCCTCCCAGGACTGTACAAGTGTTAGCAGTGACCTCACCTCCCTCCACCTCCCTCCCGCACCCAGCCTTGAGGGTGTGGTGGTGGGGGTGCCGCGGGAGTACCACCAGCCGGGCACCAGTGTGGAGGTGGTGGAGGCCTGGACTAAGGTGGCAGACTCAATGGAAGATGCTGGGGCCAAGGTAATGAGGATGATGATGATGATGATGATGATGATGATGATGATGAGAGAGAAAGTGAGAGATGATTTTTTTCCTTTGTGTTTCTACTTTATTCTCTATGACGAAGATTATTCATATCCACCTCTCTCCTCCACCTAACCTCCATCTCCCTTCCACCTAACCTCCCCTTCCCCCCTCCCTCCACAGGTTCGAGAGGTGTCCTTACCCCACACCAAACACTCCATCATCTGTTACTCCATCTTGAACCCCTGTGAGGTTGCATCTAACTTCACGCGCTACACTGGGGTTGGGTTTGGTCTGCGCCACCCCAACACACACTCCATGGAGGCGCTCTATGCACTAACGAGGCAGGCGGGGTTGAACGAGGTGGTTAGAGGAAGGGTACTGGCTGGGAACTACTTTTTAATGAAGGAGAATAAAGTGTATTTTGAACAAGCGTTGAAGGTGAGAGCTGGGTGGGTTTTTTTATTTATTTATTTTTTTTTTTTTTTTTCTCTTTTCTCTCTTCTTTTCTCTTTTTTTTGTTATTTTATTTTTTTCTCATATCTTTTCTCTTCCTTTTTTTCTCTTTAAATTTTTTTTTCTGTTCTTTTTTTCTTTCTCCTTTTCTTTTTTACTTTTTTTTTTTTCTCTTATATTCGTGTAATACTTGTGTTTGTTTTAAGGGAATGTTTTAAGTAAGTGTTATAATGATTTCTTGACCTATTAATTTTGAGTTACAATTTCACATTTCAAGGATTTTAAAAATTCTCGGGTTAATTTTGTTTATTCTCGGGTTAATTAAAATTTTTTCTTCTTTCTCCACTTTGATTAATTAAATACTTACCTGTTTGTTTGTTTACAGGTGCGTCGGCTGATCTGGCAGGACTTTCAGAAGGTGTGGCAGAGTGGTGTGTCCTTACTGCTCACGCCCACCACCCTCACGCCCGCCCTCAGGTATACCCCACACACCCCTTCACCAATGCCCTTCACTTCTAGGGCTTGGAAATAGAGACATCAGTTATCAATTATATATCTATTTATATTTTTTTAACATTACAAAGGTACCGGCCAAGGGAAAACTAAAACAGGTTAAAAAAAATCCCGCTTGTGGCCAGACCCTGTAAAGAGGACAGTAGGAGGAATAGAAGCAAGGATTGGAGGTGCAGTTTAACATTAGAGGTGTGTTGACACTTCATAAGTTTAAGTCATAGGCAGGTGGAAAAACAGACAAAGGATGAGAGTTCCAGAGTTCACCAGTAGAGCCTTGCAGTACCAGTAATTTACTTTAAGAGTTGAGACTTGTGAGTATTTTTGTGTTGAAAGACAAGTGGAAATCTGCAATACGAGTGAGTTTCATATTAGTCGTCGGTAGTCAGCACTGAGCTCAAGCGCGCTCCCCCAAACAGTAACAGTAACAACCTCCCCCCAAAACAGTAACAGTCTTCCCACAAAACAGTAACAGCCTCCCCCCAAACAGTAACAGTCTTCCCCCAACAGTAACAGTAACAGCCTCTCCCCCCCAACAATAACAGTAACAGCCTCCGTGCTCACAGATCACATGTTCATCTTAAGGCAACATTGCGATAATTTTGTTCGTAATTTTTATCCGTTTCGTGACTTTTTTGTCATTATTTTGTGGTAATTAAATGTGTTAGCCATGAGTGTGAAGAAAGTTAGTGCAAAGCATGGTGGTGATAAGAAGAAAAAGATTATTACGATAGAGTTGAAGAAGGAAATAATAAAAAAAAACATGAGAGGAGTGTGTGTAATGAACTTAACAACACAATAACACCAAATCATATCCAAGATGTGCACTTTTTCTCTTTTAAAAATCCATAAAAAATGATCTTTTGAGCTGCAACAGATTAATTATACTTCAATAGGAAAATTTTATTTGCAAAACGAGTAAATTGCAATACAAGCTGTCCCATGGAACGAATTCAACTCTTACTGCAAGGTTCTACTGAATTAATTAATTTTTAAACCTCATTTCCTTACTACAGGTTGACTATCAATGTATCGGTGATTCTTTTTGGTACCGGGCCTGGTCACCGCGTGGCTCGGAGCAGGGTAGAGGTAGCGTGGATGATACTGGAGGTCTTGTTTGAAACACACACGGCTTGATATATATGATATATTGAACACAACACGACTTGAGTAGATACAGAATATATAGTGACTATGACCTTTGCCTGCCTTGAGAGAGATGACGAAACGTTGATGATGGTAGCGAGCTGAGAGATGAGCGACTGGTTGATGTAGTCGCCAGGCTGAGAGTGAGAGTGAGTAGTGGTGGTGTGGGCTCAGCCGCGGTCAGGAAAGGTCGACTCCAGATGGACTACGCGCCTATGATTGGTCGGGACTGACCCGGGAGAATGACGTCACGGGAACAGAGCTGTGTGATCCTGCACGTAGGCCGTGGGTCGGCTTTGACCTGACGCCTTGGCTGGGATATGAATTCTAGGAAAATTCCTTACCCGCATACACTCTCTCTCTCTTAGCTAAAAACAATGAATATCTTAAAACTAGTTAACAATGATATACAGATATGATATGATACAAATACTTCCCCCTTGGAAGCATACGTCCTCGTATGTTGAGCTAAAGAGTACAATCAGAGAGGGGGGACGATAAAATACATTGAAACAATACAGAATACACAATAAGACATAAGACATAATAAAAATACATGAGACATGAACAAGATTCAGGATGTAGCCTTTACATAGATACATATATATACATAGTTGGACAGGAATGAAAGGAAAGATGAAAGAAATGGCTAGTAGACTGGACGAGACCGGAGCTGATATTTAGGTGAGGATGAGATGGGGGGTGAAGGTGGCTGACTTTCAACAATGTCAGGAGCATTTTCTGGTAGTGGAGAGGTAGGTTCGAAATCGAAACCACGATCAACCCGTTTGAGATGGTCTCTGTGAACAAAGTTTTCACTGCCTGAACTTAGGTTTCTGAGTTTGAACTTGTGACCGGCCATCTTTTCAATTACACGGTGAGGTCCGTTGAATCGGGGGTCGAGCTTAGAGTGGCGGTCTTGGACTTTGGTGAACACGATGTCACCAACCTCGATGTCATGCGGTTTAGCGCGCTGATGCTGTTTATGCAGCATAGATTCCTGAGAGGCGGTAAGTCTGTCACGGACGGACATATGAATACGTTGGAAAGCTGAAACGCGATTCTGAACATAATCGTCAACGTTGTATAGAGGACGAGGGTCAGAGGAGAGAAACTCATATGGGAGTCTTTTGTCAGAGCCATATAAAATGAAATGTGGAGACTCGTTGATCGATGAGTGAATCGCAGCGTTAAGAGAGCATGCGACTAGGGGAATGTGATCATCCCATGAAGAGCTTGAATTGGCAATGAAGCGTAAGATGTCGAGAATTCGACGGTTTGCTCTCTCGACTTTTCCGTTCGCTTGAGGGGAATATGGAACAATGTTGCACTTTTTAATTTCAAATGACTCGCAAACAGCTTTGAGGATGGCATTGTTGAATTCGGTGCCATTATCTGATAGAAGTACTTTAGGAGATGCATACCGGCATATGACTTCATCTATCAGTGCTCGTGCAACTGAACGTGCAGATTTGTCTTTGAGAGGAACCAAGATGCTGAAGCGTGAAAAACTATCGATACAGACGAGCAAATAGTGAAAACCGTTCTCCGTCAGAGGGAGTTTCAAAATATCGACTGACAGACTGTCCCAAGGAGCATGAGGGATAGGATATGGGAGGTTCGGAGATTCATAATGGAGAGAGGGACGATGCTCAGCGCATGAAGCGCATAAGAGACAATGACGGGTGATGTCTTTCCTCATGGAAGGCCAGAAATATGATCGTTGAGCCTGTTTGAATGCTCTATCTTTGCCTGGATGACCGGCAAGAGGGGAGTCATGAACGTGATACAAGATTATAGGGACAAGAGCTTCTGGAATGACAAGCTGAGATGCATGATGTAATGAATCGTCCTCAGAAATGACAGAACTAGATTTATAGAGGACATCGTCTCGAAGCAAAAAGGAATCTGGGGAGAATGGCAAGCTTGGAAGGTTACTGGCATCACCTGATTCAAGATAATAAATGAGACGTTTGCAGAATTTATCAGACCTTTGAAGGGATTTGACTTCCTCAAGAGTGGGGAGTGACTGTGAGGTTGTGAGCAGACTGACAGGAGCGACATGACGGGACAGAGCGTCAGCGACAGAATTAGCTTTACCTGGGAGGTACGCGAATGAAGGATTGTACTCTTGAACAGTGAGTTGCCAACGGGCAAATTTTCCGGTTAAACTGGTTCCTTTGAATAACTCTGTGACAGCAAAATGATCGGTTAGAACGTGGATCTTATATCCGAGTATGATGTCTCTGAAGTGACGAAGAGACCAAACGACTGCGAGAGCTTCGCGGTGAGTGACACTGTAGTTGCGCTCAGCAGCATTGAGCAGACGACTGGCAAAGGCAACTGCGCGTGATTTACCATTTTCATCTCGTTGCATGAGGACAGAACCGATACCGATGTTTGATGCGTCAGTGCAAAGAATAAACTCCTTATTGAAATTAGGAAATGCGAGGACAGGAGCGTTGCATAAGGCTTGCTTGAGGGTAGCGAATGCTTTCTCGCACTCGTCCGTCCATGCGAATGTTACATTCTTTTTAAACAATGATGTGAGAGGTTGAGCGATTTTACTGAAATCTTTGATAAATTGCCGATAAAATCCTGCAAGGCCAATGAAACTACGAACGTCATCAGCAGAACTAGGAGTAGGAAACCGTGATATCGCATGAATTTTATCGTCAAGAGTGTGGATGCCATCTTTGTCAACCTTGTGGCCTAAGAATTTGATTTCACGTTTGAGGAACTGACATTTACTGAGTTTAAGAGTTAACCCAGCCTTTGCAAAACGTGACAGAACATCTGAGATGGTTTCGAGGTGTTCGGGAAGGTCCTTTGATGCGACTATCACATCGTCTAAGTAACAAAACACCGAGGAGCCTAAGAGGCCAGAGAGAACTGAGTTCATGAGACGCATGAAAGTTAAGGGACTATTACGTAAACCCATGGCCATACGTTTGAAAGCGTACTGGCCAGATGATGTGGTGAAAGCAGTGTAGTGCCGTGAACTTTCTTCTAGCTCGACCTGGAAGAAACCAGACTGAAGGTCGAGGGTGGAAAATACACTGTTTGAATCACCTATTGACTGGAGGAGATCAGACAAGATTGGCATAGGGAATCGATCGGGTATCGTCGCGGCGTTTAAACCACGGAAATCGACGACTACTCTCCACTCACCATTGGACTTGGGAACTAGAAACAGCGGGGCATTGAATGGTGATGCCGCTGGCTCTATGATATCCTCGTCCAGCATGCTTCTGACAGCGTCGTCCATTAACGTCCTGCGGCTGTGTGGGATGCGATAAGCCGGGACGTAGATGGGTGTCGAGTCTGGGGTGAGGTGGATGGAATGACGAACAGCATCGGTCTTGCCCAGAGGTTCACCCGGAAGAGAGACACATGACCTGAAAGTCGATAAGAGGGCAAGTAAATCTGTTTTCGTTTCAGGAAAATCAACATCACCAATATGCTGGTCAAGAAGAGGAGGAGGAGAATCTGAGGCAATTGGTGAAGACATGGATGTGTGACAAGGAGATGAGGTGACAGGGGTGACAGGGGCAGGATAAGGGAGAACTTCGCCTAAAGTCACGCCAGATTGAAGGGATATAGGGTGATTCGTGAGATTCTGAATGGCAATACAGCACGAACTATCCTTGTCTAGGGTTGAAAGAACTGACTCGAGAGCGACACCATTCACTCGGGCAGAGTCGGGCAAACATAAGATGTCTGTCCCGGGGGGCACACCTTTGACGACGACGCGCACCAAACAGAGGTGGGTCTGTGTGACTACCACAGAGGAGGTCAACACAGCTTTCCTGAGTCTGGTGTTCGAGAGGACGTCAGACAGTGTTGTAGGAGAAGAGGGATTGTCGGTATCGCTGTGCAGCGCTTCGCTAGGCGAGTCGGCTGGCGTAGATAAGACAGGATCAGGGATTACTGAGGGTGTCTTGAGCGATGAGGGAGGGACATGAGATGAGTCCTGAGAAGGCGTGTGCATTACAACGTAGACATCAGATGGTGGCGGTGACTCAGGGAAGGGTGAGGCAGAGATGAAGGTGCCATTCTGGGCGATTTGATGAATAGAAGGGAAAAGTGAGATGTTGAAGTGAGACATTGTATGGTATCCTATCAATATTTCAGCTGCAAAACATACATCATCCATGACATAGAAAAAATCTGAGATAGAAGGTTCAAGTGGAGACAAACAGATACTGAGGAGAACCTTTCTATGAGGTATGACAACGTTTCCAGAAATACCACTAACAGTGATGTCTGGTGGATAACTCTGAAACTTGTGCCTTGAGGCGGCAGAGAGTTTTTCAAAAACATGAGTTTTAATGATGTTGACTGAGGCACCAGAATCGAAAAATGCACGGCATTTGTGAGAGGCTAATTTGACGTCAGCAGTCAGACCTTGGAAAAATCCGGAGGATTTAACAGGGACACATGGGAGAGGCACTGTCTGTGCATCCGCGAAAACAACACGTTTATGAGATGACTTACTACCTGCGGTCTTTAGAATGGACTTGAGTGTTACCGAGGAGGTGCGAGGCTCTGGCGCGAATCGTTTCCCGAAGATTGAGAAGACTGCATTTGTTGCTGGAAAAGGCGACATTCCTCAAGTGAGTGACCACGTTTATTATGAAGGGAGCAGAAGGCATTACTGTTGAAATTATGATAACCTCTTTCGTCAAGCATTACTCGACAGTCCGCTGAGACGTGACCTTTGAGTCCACATCGGTAACATGTTACCTTTCTCGAGTCACGGGAGGATGAACGGTGACGAGAATGAGAGCGTTGATCAGAACGTGACAAATGAGTGTTTGAAGGTGGAGATGGGCTCTGAGGGGAGGAGCTTCGGTGAGAAAATGGGGGCTTGATTGAGGAATGCGGGGACTGAACTAAACTTACTGGCTGAGGAACAGGTGGCGATTTCTCTGATATTTTCTTGCACAGATCATACAAGAAATCTTCCTTACTGAATTTAATGTCGCTTGCAACGGTGAAGGTTGGTGAATCGAGCTGAACAAGGAACAGGAAATACGACATAAGGCGTTTGAAATCAGTAGAAGATATATTGCCGTCTGTGTCGATCCACTGAGAGGATTTCATTTGATCTGTTAACTCAGCACTGAGAGAGGATGCAATATTCTCTGCCTTATACACATCATGAGTAGAACGAGCAATATTAGTGAGAGTTTGAGCAATTTTGAGGAAGGAATGAGTTGCACCTAATTTTGAGTGACCAGAGAAATGAGAGATTAATGCTGTGGTGAGTTCATCGTATGTAGAAAAACTGAGGAATTTATCGGTTTTTATGAGTTTTCCCGCAAGACTAGATGGGTCATGACAAATCCGTGATTTTAAAATGGCTAATTTTTCCACATCAGAATAAGCTGAGCGACGTGTACATTCATCATTTACACGCCGGACAAAGGCTTGGACTGATTCAGAGTTAGTACCAGAAAAAGGAGGAATTGAGACATTATCAGATATGAGAGTAACCTGAGGTGTGGGTGTGTGAAGTGACTGGTCGTTAGACATCGTGATCACGTTGAGGAAACACACAAGAAAACAAAGAAACACTGAGTGTACACAAAAAATGTAGAATAACTAGCACAATAAGGAGAAAAATATAATAAGAACTAAGGTACTTAACTAGCAGAGGACCAAGAAGGTGGAACACGTGGGCGCTGACTGGTCACGTGGTGAATGGGCGTATTTCTGGGCTGCGACACGTGGTGAAGAGCGATGGGCGTCTTGAGGGCGGAGACACGTGGTGAGGGCGTGGAAAACTTGTTTGAGGGACCACGTGGTGATGGGTGATGACCGTCTTGAAGGGACACGTGGTGAAGGGCGATGGGCGTCTTGAGGGCGTCTTGAGGTGATGCGTGGGCAGCGAAGATGGCGCGCCGCGAACAAAATGGAGGTAGAGGTGATGGGCGTCTTGAACAGCAGGGCGAGGAGGCTTGTACTCACTCGGAATAGATGCTACTGCAGAAGGGCGACGAAGGAAGCGACTGCAGGGCGTAGAGGAGAACACGAGTGAGCGAGGCAAGGGCGTGTGTAGAGTCACTTACTGAGGCAGAACGATGCACGTGGTGAGTGTAGAGACTTGATGACGGAGGAGGCTGAATCTTGATAATTCGTCGCTTGGAAGGACGAATTCCACCGTTGCACACCAATTGTATCGGTGATTCTTTTTGGTACCGGGCCTGGTCACCGCGTGGCTCGGAGCAGGGTAGAGGTAGCGTGGATGATACTGGAGGTCTTGTTTGAAACACACACGGCTTGATATATATGATATATTGAACACAACACGACTTGAGTAGATACAGAATATATAGTGACTATGACCTTTGCCTGCCTTGAGAGAGATGACGAAACGTTGATGATGGTAGCGAGCTGAGAGATGAGCGACTGGTTGATGTAGTCGCCAGGCTGAGAGTGAGAGTGAGTAGTGGTGGTGTGGGCTCAGCCGCGGTCAGGAAAGGTCGACTCCAGGTGGACTACGCGCCTATGATTGGTCGGGACTGACCCGGGAGAATGACGTCACGGGAACAGAGCTGTGTGATCCTGCACGTAGGCCGTGGGTCGGCTTTGACCTGACGCCTTGGCTGGGATATGAATTCTAGGAAAATTCCTTACCCGCATACACTCTCTCTCTCTTAGCTAAAAACAATGAATATCTTAAAACTAGTTAACAATGATATACAGATATGATATGATACAAATACTTCCCCCTTGGAAGCATACGTCCTCGTATGTTGAGCTAAAGAGTACAATCAGAGAGGGGGGACGATAAAATACATTGAAACAATACAGAATACACAATAAGACATAAGACATAATAAAAATACATGAGACATGAACAAGATTCAGGATGTAGCCTTTACATAGATACATATATATACATAGTTGGACAGGAATGAAAGGAAAGATGAAAGAAATGGCTAGTAGACTGGACGAGACCGGAGCTGATATTTAGGTGAGGATGAGATGGGGGGTGAAGGTGGCTGACTTTCAACAATGTCAGGAGCATTTTCTGGTAGTGGAGAGGTAGGTTCGAAATCGAAACCACGATCAACCCGTTTGAGATGGTCTCTGTGAACAAAGTTTTCACTGCCTGAACTTAGGTTTCTGAGTTTGAACTTGTGACCAGCCATCTTTTCAATTACACGGTGAGGTCCGTTGAATCGGGGGTCGAGCTTAGAGTGGCGGTCTTGGACTTTGGTGAACACGATGTCACCAACCTCGATGTCATGCGGTTTAGCGCGCTGATGCTGTTTATGCAGCATAGATTCCTGAGAGGCGGTAAGTCTGTCACGGACGGACATATGAATACGTTGGAAAGCTGAAACGCGATTCTGAACATAATCGTCAACGTTGTATAGAGGACGAGGGTCAGAGGAGAGAAACTCATATGGGAGTCTTTTGTCAGAGCCATATAAAATGAAATGTGGAGACTCGTTGATCGATGAGTGAATCGCAGCGTTAAGAGAGCATGCGACTAGGGGAATGTGATCATCCCATGAAGAGCTTGAATTGGCAATGAAGCGTAAGATGTCGAGAATTCGACGGTTTGCTCTCTCGACTTTTCCGTTCGCTTGAGGGGAATATGGAACAATGTTGCACTTTTTAATTTCAAATGACTCGCAAACAGCTTTGAGGATGGCATTGTTGAATTCGGTGCCATTATCTGATAGAAGTACTTTAGGAGATGCATACCGGCATATGACTTCATCTATCAGTGCTCGTGCAACTGAACGTGCAGATTTGTCTTTGAGAGGAACCAAGATGCTGAAGCGTGAAAAACTATCGATACAGACGAGCAAATAGTGAAAACCGTTCTCCGTCAGAGGGAGTTTCAAAATATCGACTGACAGACTGTCCCAAGGAGCATGAGGGATAGGATATGGGAGGTTCGGAGATTCATAATGGAGAGAGGGACGATGCTCAGCGCATGAAGCGCATAAGAGACAATGACGGGTGATGTCTTTCCTCATGGAAGGCCAGAAATATGATCGTTGAGCCTGTTTGAATGCTCTATCTTTGCCTGGATGACCGGCAAGAGGGGAGTCATGAACGTGATACAAGATTATAGGGACAAGAGCTTCTGGAATGACAAGCTGAGATGCATGATGTAATGAATCGTCCTCAGAAATGACAGAACTAGATTTATAGAGGACATCGTCTCGAAGCAAAAAGGAATCTGGGGAGAATGGCAAGCTTGGAAGGTTACTGGCATCACCTGATTCAAGATAATAAATGAGACGTTTGCAGAATTTATCAGACCTTTGAAGGGATTTGACTTCCTCAAGAGTGGGGAGTGACTGTGAGGTTGTGAGCAGACTGACAGGAGCGACATGACGGGACAGAGCGTCAGCGACAGAATTAGCTTTACCTGGGAGGTACGCGAATGAAGGATTGTACTCTTGAACAGTGAGTTGCCAACGGGCAAATTTTCCGGTTAAACTGGTTCCTTTGAATAACTCTGTGACAGCAAAATGATCGGTTAGAACGTGGATCTTATATCCGAGTATGATGTCTCTGAAGTGACGAAGAGACCAAACGACTGCGAGAGCTTCGCGGTGAGTGACACTGTAGTTGCGCTCAGCAGCATTGAGCAGACGACTGGCAAAGGCAACTGCGCGTGATTTACCATTTTCATCTCGTTGCATGAGGACAGAACCGATACCGATGTTTGATGCGTCAGTGCAAAGAATAAACTCCTTATTGAAATTAGGAAATGCGAGGACAGGAGCGTTGCATAAGGCTTGCTTGAGGGTAGCGAATGCTTTCTCGCACTCGTCCGTCCATGCGAATGTTACATTCTTTTTAAACAATGATGTGAGAGGTTGAGCGATTTTACTGAAATCTTTGATAAATTGCCGATAAAATCCTGCAAGGCCAATGAAACTACGAACGTCATCAGCAGAACTAGGAGTAGGAAACCGTGATATCGCATGAATTTTATCGTCAAGAGTGTGGATGCCATCTTTGTCAACCTTGTGGCCTAAGAATTTGATTTCACGTTTGAGGAACTGACATTTACTGAGTTTAAGAGTTAACCCAGCCTTTGCAAAACGTGACAGAACATCTGAGATGGTTTCGAGGTGTTCGGGAAGGTCCTTTGATGCGACTATCACATCGTCTAAGTAACAAAACACCGAGGAGCCTAAGAGGCCAGAGAGAACTGAGTTCATGAGACGCATGAAAGTTAAGGGACTATTACGTAAACCCATGGCCATACGTTTGAAAGCGTACTGGCCAGATGATGTGGTGAAAGCAGTGTAGTGCCGTGAACTTTCTTCTAGCTCGACCTGGAAGAAACCAGACTGAAGGTCGAGGGTGGAAAATACACTGTTTGAATCACCTATTGACTGGAGGAGATCAGACAAGATTGGCATAGGGAATCGATCGGGTATCGTCGCGGCGTTTAAACCACGGAAATCGACGACTACTCTCCACTCACCATTGGACTTGGGAACTAGAAACAGCGGGGCATTGAATGGTGATGCCGCTGGCTCTATGATATCCTCGTCCAGCATGCTTCTGACAGCGTCGTCCATTAACGTCCTGCGGCTGTGTGGGATGCGATAAGCCGGGACGTAGATGGGTGTCGAGTCTGGGGTGAGGTGGATGGAATGACGAACAGCATCGGTCTTGCCCAGAGGTTCACCCGGAAGAGAGACACATGACCTGAAAGTCGATAAGAGGGCAAGTAAATCTGTTTTCGTTTCAGGAAAATCAACATCACCAATATGCTGGTCAAGAAGAGGAGGAGGAGAATCTGAGGCAATTGGTGAAGACATGGATGTGTGACAAGGAGATGAGGTGACAGGGGTGACAGGGGCAGGATAAGGGAGAACTTCGCCTAAAGTCACGCCAGATTGAAGGGATATAGGGTGATTCGTGAGATTCTGAATGGCAATACAGCACGAACTATCCTTGTCTAGGGTTGAAAGAACTGACTCGAGAGCGACACCATTCACTCGGGCAGAGTCGGGCAAACATAAGATGTCTGTCCCGGGGGGCACACCTTTGACGACGACGCGCACCAAACAGAGGTGGGTCTGTGTGACTACCACAGAGGAGGTCAACACAGCTTTCCTGAGTCTGGTGTTCGAGAGGACGTCAGACAGTGTTGTAGGAGAAGAGGGATTGTCGGTATCGCTGTGCAGCGCTTCGCTAGGCGAGTCGGCTGGCGTAGATAAGACAGGATCAGGGATTACTGAGGGTGTCTTGAGCGATGAGGGAGGGACATGAGATGAGTCCTGAGAAGGCGTGTGCATTACAACGTAGACATCAGATGGTGGCGGTGACTCAGGGAAGGGTGAGGCAGAGATGAAGGTGCCATTCTGGGCGATTTGATGAATAGAAGGGAAAAGTGAGATGTTGAAGTGAGACATTGTATGGTATCCTATCAATATTTCAGCTGCAAAACATACATCATCCATGACATAGAAAAAATCTGAGATAGAAGGTTCAAGTGGAGACAAACAGATACTGAGGAGAACCTTTCTATGAGGTATGACAACGTTTCCAGAAATACCACTAACAGTGATGTCTGGTGGATAACTCTGAAACTTGTGCCTTGAGGCGGCAGAGAGTTTTTCAAAAACATGAGTTTTAATGATGTTGACTGAGGCACCAGAATCGAAAAATGCACGGCATTTGTGAGAGGCTAATTTGACGTCAGCAGTCAGACCTTGGAAAAATCCGGAGGATTTAACAGGGACACATGGGAGAGGCACTGTCTGTGCATCCGCGAAAACAACACGTTTATGAGATGACTTACTACCTGCGGTCTTTAGAATGGACTTGAGTGTTACCGAGGAGGTGCGAGGCTCTGGCGCGAATCGTTTCCCGAAGATTGAGAAGACTGCATTTGTTGCTGGAAAAGGCGACATTCCTCAAGTGAGTGACCACGTTTATTATGAAGGGAGCAGAAGGCATTACTGTTGAAATTATGATAACCTCTTTCGTCAAGCATTACTCGACAGTCCGCTGAGACGTGACCTTTGAGTCCACATCGGTAACATGTTACCTTTCTCGAGTCACGGGAGGATGAACGGTGACGAGAATGAGAGCGTTGATCAGAACGTGACAAATGAGTGTTTGAAGGTGGAGATGGGCTCTGAGGGGAGGAGCTTCGGTGAGAAAATGGGGGCTTGATTGAGGAATGCGGGGACTGAACTAAACTTACTGGCTGAGGAACAGGTGGCGATTTCTCTGATATTTTCTTGCACAGATCATACAAGAAATCTTCCTTACTGAATTTAATGTCGCTTGCAACGGTGAAGGTTGGTGAATCGAGCTGAACAAGGAACAGGAAATACGACATAAGGCGTTTGAAATCAGTAGAAGATATATTGCCGTCTGTGTCGATCCACTGAGAGGATTTCATTTGATCTGTTAACTCAGCACTGAGAGAGGATGCAATATTCTCTGCCTTATACACATCATGAGTAGAACGAGCAATATTAGTGAGAGTTTGAGCAATTTTGAGGAAGGAATGAGTTGCACCTAATTTTGAGTGACCAGAGAAATGAGAGATTAATGCTGTGGTGAGTTCATCGTATGTAGAAAAACTGAGGAATTTATCGGTTTTTATGAGTTTTCCCGCAAGACTAGATGGGTCATGACAAATCCGTGATTTTAAAATGGCTAATTTTTCCACATCAGAATAAGCTGAGCGACGTGTACATTCATCATTTACACGCCGGACAAAGGCTTGGACTGATTCAGAGTTAGTACCAGAAAAAGGAGGAATTGAGACATTATCAGATATGAGAGTAACCTGAGGTGTGGGTGTGTGAAGTGACTGGTCGTTAGACATCGTGATCACGTTGAGGAAACACACAAGAAAACAAAGAAACACTGAGTGTACACAAAAAATGTAGAATAACTAGCACAATAAGGAGAAAAATATAATAAGAACTAAGGTACTTAACTAGCAGAGGACCAAGAAGGTGGAACACGTGGGCGCTGACTGGTCACGTGGTGAATGGGCGTATTTCTGGGCTGCGACACGTGGTGAAGAGCGATGGGCGTCTTGAGGGCGGAGACACGTGGTGAGGGCGTGGAAAACTTGTTTGAGGGACCACGTGGTGATGGGTGATGACCGTCTTGAAGGGACACGTGGTGAAGGGCGATGGGCGTCTTGAGGGCGTCTTGAGGTGATGCGTGGGCAGCGAAGATGGCGCGCCGCGAACAAAATGGAGGTAGAGGTGATGGGCGTCTTGAACAGCAGGGCGAGGAGGCTTGTACTCACTCGGAATAGATGCTACTGCAGAAGGGCGACGAAGGAAGCGACTGCAGGGCGTAGAGGAGAACACGAGTGAGCGAGGCAAGGGCGTGTGTAGAGTCACTTACTGAGGCAGAACGATGCACGTGGTGAGTGTAGAGACTTGATGACGGAGGAGGCTGAATCTTGATAATTCGTCGCTTGGAAGGACGAATTCCACCGTTGCACACCAATTGTATCGGTGATTCTTTTTGGTACCGGGCCTGGTCACCGCGTGGCTCGGAGCAGGGTAGAGGTAGCGTGGATGATACTGGAGGTCTTGTTTGAAACACACACGGCTTGATATATATGATATATTGAACACAACACGACTTGAGTAGATACAGAATATATAGTGACTATGACCTTTGCCTGCCTTGAGAGAGATGACGAAACGTTGATGATGGTAGCGAGCTGAGAGATGAGCGACTGGTTGATGTAGTCGCCAGGCTGAGAGTGAGAGTGAGTAGTGGTGGTGTGGGCTCAGCCGCGGTCAGGAAAGGTCGACTCCAGGTGGACTACGCGCCTATGATTGGTCGGGACTGACCCGGGAGAATGACGTCACGGGAACAGAGCTGTGTGATCCTGCACGTAGGCCGTGGGTCGGCTTTGACCTGACGCCTTGGCTGGGATATGAATTCTAGGAAAATTCCTTACCCGCATACACTCTCTCTCTCTTAGCTAAAAACAATGAATATCTTAAAACTAGTTAACAATGATATACAGATATGATATGATACAAATACTTCCCCCTTGGAAGCATACGTCCTCGTATGTTGAGCTAAAGAGTACAATCAGAGAGGGGGGACGATAAAATACATTGAAACAATACAGAATACACAATAAGACATAAGACATAATAAAAATACATGAGACATGAACAAGATTCAGGATGTAGCCTTTACATAGATACATATATATACATAGTTGGACAGGAATGAAAGGAAAGATGAAAGAAATGGCTAGTAGACTGGACGAGACCGGAGCTGATATTTAGGTGAGGATGAGATGGGGGGTGAAGGTGGCTGACTTTCAACAATGTCAGGAGCATTTTCTGGTAGTGGAGAGGTAGGTTCGAAATCGAAACCACGATCAACCCGTTTGAGATGGTCTCTGTGAACAAAGTTTTCACTGCCTGAACTTAGGTTTCTGAGTTTGAACTTGTGACCGGCCATCTTTTCAATTACACGGTGAGGTCCGTTGAATCGGGGGTCGAGCTTAGAGTGGCGGTCTTGGACTTTGGTGAACACGATGTCACCAACCTCGATGTCATGCGGTTTAGCGCGCTGATGCTGTTTATGCAGCATAGATTCCTGAGAGGCGGTAAGTCTGTCACGGACGGACATATGAATACGTTGGAAAGCTGAAACGCGATTCTGAACATAATCGTCAACGTTGTATAGAGGACGAGGGTCAGAGGAGAGAAACTCATATGGGAGTCTTTTGTCAGAGCCATATAAAATGAAATGTGGAGACTCGTTGATCGATGAGTGAATCGCAGCGTTAAGAGAGCATGCGACTAGGGGAATGTGATCATCCCATGAAGAGCTTGAATTGGCAATGAAGCGTAAGATGTCGAGAATTCGACGGTTTGCTCTCTCGACTTTTCCGTTCGCTTGAGGGGAATATGGAACAATGTTGCACTTTTTAATTTCAAATGACTCGCAAACAGCTTTGAGGATGGCATTGTTGAATTCGGTGCCATTATCTGATAGAAGTACTTTAGGAGATGCATACCGGCATATGACTTCATCTATCAGTGCTCGTGCAACTGAACGTGCAGATTTGTCTTTGAGAGGAACCAAGATGCTGAAGCGTGAAAAACTATCGATACAGACGAGCAAATAGTGAAAACCGTTCTCCGTCAGAGGGAGTTTCAAAATATCGACTGACAGACTGTCCCAAGGAGCATGAGGGATAGGATATGGGAGGTTCGGAGATTCATAATGGAGAGAGGGACGATGCTCAGCGCATGAAGCGCATAAGAGACAATGACGGGTGATGTCTTTCCTCATGGAAGGCCAGAAATATGATCGTTGAGCCTGTTTGAATGCTCTATCTTTGCCTGGATGACCGGCAAGAGGGGAGTCATGAACGTGATACAAGATTATAGGGACAAGAGCTTCTGGAATGACAAGCTGAGATGCATGATGTAATGAATCGTCCTCAGAAATGACAGAACTAGATTTATAGAGGACATCGTCTCGAAGCAAAAAGGAATCTGGGGAGAATGGCAAGCTTGGAAGGTTACTGGCATCACCTGATTCAAGATAATAAATGAGACGTTTGCAGAATTTATCAGACCTTTGAAGGGATTTGACTTCCTCAAGAGTGGGGAGTGACTGTGAGGTTGTGAGCAGACTGACAGGAGCGACATGACGGGACAGAGCGTCAGCGACAGAATTAGCTTTACCTGGGAGGTACGCGAATGAAGGATTGTACTCTTGAACAGTGAGTTGCCAACGGGCAAATTTTCCGGTTAAACTGGTTCCTTTGAATAACTCTGTGACAGCAAAATGATCGGTTAGAACGTGGATCTTATATCCGAGTATGATGTCTCTGAAGTGACGAAGAGACCAAACGACTGCGAGAGCTTCGCGGTGAGTGACACTGTAGTTGCGCTCAGCAGCATTGAGCAGACGACTGGCAAAGGCAACTGCGCGTGATTTACCATTTTCATCTCGTTGCATGAGGACAGAACCGATACCGATGTTTGATGCGTCAGTGCAAAGAATAAACTCCTTATTGAAATTAGGAAATGCGAGGACAGGAGCGTTGCATAAGGCTTGCTTGAGGGTAGCGAATGCTTTCTCGCACTCGTCCGTCCATGCGAATGTTACATTCTTTTTAAACAATGATGTGAGAGGTTGAGCGATTTTACTGAAATCTTTGATAAATTGCCGATAAAATCCTGCAAGGCCAATGAAACTACGAACGTCATCAGCAGAACTAGGAGTAGGAAACCGTGATATCGCATGAATTTTATCGTCAAGAGTGTGGATGCCATCTTTGTCAACCTTGTGGCCTAAGAATTTGATTTCACGTTTGAGGAACTGACATTTACTGAGTTTAAGAGTTAACCCAGCCTTTGCAAAACGTGACAGAACATCTGAGATGGTTTCGAGGTGTTCGGGAAGGTCCTTTGATGCGACTATCACATCGTCTAAGTAACAAAACACCGAGGAGCCTAAGAGGCCAGAGAGAACTGAGTTCATGAGACGCATGAAAGTTAAGGGACTATTACGTAAACCCATGGCCATACGTTTGAAAGCGTACTGGCCAGATGATGTGGTGAAAGCAGTGTAGTGCCGTGAACTTTCTTCTAGCTCGACCTGGAAGAAACCAGACTGAAGGTCGAGGGTGGAAAATACACTGTTTGAATCACCTATTGACTGGAGGAGATCAGACAAGATTGGCATAGGGAATCGATCGGGTATCGTCGCGGCGTTTAAACCACGGAAATCGACGACTACTCTCCACTCACCATTGGACTTGGGAACTAGAAACAGCGGGGCATTGAATGGTGATGCCGCTGGCTCTATGATATCCTCGTCCAGCATGCTTCTGACAGCGTCGTCCATTAACGTCCTGCGGCTGTGTGGGATGCGATAAGCCGGGACGTAGATGGGTGTCGAGTCTGGGGTGAGGTGGATGGAATGACGAACAGCATCGGTCTTGCCCAGAGGTTCACCCGGAAGAGAGACACATGACCTGAAAGTCGATAAGAGGGCAAGTAAATCTGTTTTCGTTTCAGGAAAATCAACATCACCAATATGCTGGTCAAGAAGAGGAGGAGGAGACTCTGAGGCAATTGGTGAAGACATGGATGTGTGACAAGGAGATGAGGTGACAGGGGTGACAGGGGCAGGATAAGGGAGAACTTCGCCTAAAGTCACGCCAGATTGAAGGGATATAGGGTGATTCGTGAGATTCTGAATGGCAATACAGCACGAACTATCCTTGTCTAGGGTTGAAAGAACTGACTCGAGAGCGACACCATTCACTCGGGCAGAGTCGGGCAAACATAAGATGTCTGTCCCGGGGGGCACACCTTTGACGACGACGCGCACCAAACAGAGGTGGGTCTGTGTGACTACCACAGAGGAGGTCAACACAGCTTTCCTGAGTCTGGTGTTCGAGAGGACGTCAGACAGTGTTGTAGGAGAAGAGGGATTGTCGGTATCGCTGTGCAGCGCTTCGCTAGGCGAGTCGGCTGGCGTAGATAAGACAGGATCAGGGATTACTGAGGGTGTCTTGAGCGATGAGGGAGGGACATGAGATGAGTCCTGAGAAGGCGTGTGCATTACAACGTAGACATCAGATGGTGGCGGTGACTCAGGGAAGGGTGAGGCAGAGATGAAGGTGCCATTCTGGGCGATTTGATGAATAGAAGGGAAAAGTGAGATGTTGAAGTGAGACATTGTATGGTATCCTATCAATATTTCAGCTGCAAAACATACATCATCCATGACATAGAAAAAATCTGAGATAGAAGGTTCAAGTGGAGACAAACAGATACTGAGGAGAACCTTTCTATGAGGTATGACAACGTTTCCAGAAATACCACTAACAGTGATGTCTGGTGGATAACTCTGAAACTTGTGCCTTGAGGCGGCAGAGAGTTTTTCAAAAACATGAGTTTTAATGATGTTGACTGAGGCACCAGAATCGAAAAATGCACGGCATTTGTGAGAGGCTAATTTGACGTCAGCAGTCAGACCTTGGAAAAATCCGGAGGATTTAACAGGGACACATGGGAGAGGCACTGTCTGTGCATCCGCGAAAACAACACGTTTATGAGATGACTTACTACCTGCGGTCTTTAGAATGGACTTGAGTGTTACCGAGGAGGTGCGAGGCTCTGGCGCGAATCGTTTCCCGAAGATTGAGAAGACTGCATTTGTTGCTGGAAAAGGCGACATTCCTCAAGTGAGTGACCACGTTTATTATGAAGGGAGCAGAAGGCATTACTGTTGAAATTATGATAACCTCTTTCGTCAAGCATTACTCGACAGTCCGCTGAGACGTGACCTTTGAGTCCACATCGGTAACATGTTACCTTTCTCGAGTCACGGGAGGATGAACGGTGACGAGAATGAGAGCGTTGATCAGAACGTGACAAATGAGTGTTTGAAGGTGGAGATGGGCTCTGAGGGGAGGAGCTTCGGTGAGAAAATGGGGGCTTGATTGAGGAATGCGGGGACTGAACTAAACTTACTGGCTGAGGAACAGGTGGCGATTTCTCTGATATTTTCTTGCACAGATCATACAAGAAATCTTCCTTACTGAATTTAATGTCGCTTGCAACGGTGAAGGTTGGTGAATCGAGCTGAACAAGGAACAGGAAATACGACATAAGGCGTTTGAAATCAGTAGAAGATATATTGCCGTCTGTGTCGATCCACTGAGAGGATTTCATTTGATCTGTTAACTCAGCACTGAGAGAGGATGCAATATTCTCTGCCTTATACACATCATGAGTAGAACGAGCAATATTAGTGAGAGTTTGAGCAATTTTGAGGAAGGAATGAGTTGCACCTAATTTTGAGTGACCAGAGAAATGAGAGATTAATGCTGTGGTGAGTTCATCGTATGTAGAAAAACTGAGGAATTTATCGGTTTTTATGAGTTTTCCCGCAAGACTAGATGGGTCATGACAAATCCGTGATTTTAAAATGGCTAATTTTTCCACATCAGAATAAGCTGAGCGACGTGTACATTCATCATTTACACGCCGGACAAAGGCTTGGACTGATTCAGAGTTAGTACCAGAAAAAGGAGGAATTGAGACATTATCAGATATGAGAGTAACCTGAGGTGTGGGTGTGTGAAGTGACTGGTCGTTAGACATCGTGATCACGTTGAGGAAACACACAAGAAAACAAAGAAACACTGAGTGTACACAAAAAATGTAGAATAACTAGCACAATAAGGAGAAAAATATAATAAGAACTAAGGTACTTAACTAGCAGAGGACCAAGAAGGTGGAACACGTGGGCGCTGACTGGTCACGTGGTGAATGGGCGTATTTCTGGGCTGCGACACGTGGTGAAGAGCGATGGGCGTCTTGAGGGCGGAGACACGTGGTGAGGGCGTGGAAAACTTGTTTGAGGGACCACGTGGTGATGGGTGATGACCGTCTTGAAGGGACACGTGGTGAAGGGCGATGGGCGTCTTGAGGGCGTCTTGAGGTGATGCGTGGGCAGCGAAGATGGCGCGCCGCGAACAAAATGGAGGTAGAGGTGATGGGCGTCTTGAACAGCAGGGCGAGGAGGCTTGTACTCACTCGGAATAGATGCTACTGCAGAAGGGCGACGAAGGAAGCGACTGCAGGGCGTAGAGGAGAACACGAGTGAGCGAGGCAAGGGCGTGTGTAGAGTCACTTACTGAGGCAGAACGATGCACGTGGTGAGTGTAGAGACTTGATGACGGAGGAGGCTGAATCTTGATAATTCGTCGCTTGGAAGGACGAATTCCACCGTTGCACACCAATTGTATCGGTGATTCTTTTTGGTACCGGGCCTGGTCACCGCGTGGCTCGGAGCAGGGTAGAGGTAGCGTGGATGATACTGGAGGTCTTGTTTGAAACACACACGGCTTGATATATATGATATATTGAACACAACACGACTTGAGTAGATACAGAATATATAGTGACTATGACCTTTGCCTGCCTTGAGAGAGATGACGAAACGTTGATGATGGTAGCGAGCTGAGAGATGAGCGACTGGTTGATGTAGTCGCCAGGCTGAGAGTGAGAGTGAGTAGTGGTGGTGTGGGCTCAGCCGCGGTCAGGAAAGGTCGACTCCAGGTGGACTACGCGCCTATGATTGGTCGGGACTGACCCGGGAGAATGACGTCACGGGAACAGAGCTGTGTGATCCTGCACGTAGGCCGTGGGTCGGCTTTGACCTGACGCCTTGGCTGGGATATGAATTCTAGGAAAATTCCTTACCCGCATACACTCTCTCTCTCTTAGCTAAAAACAATGAATATCTTAAAACTAGTTAACAATGATATACAGATATGATATGATACAAATACTTCCCCCTTGGAAGCATACGTCCTCGTATGTTGAGCTAAAGAGTACAATCAGAGAGGGGGGACGATAAAATACATTGAAACAATACAGAATACACAATAAGACATAAGACATAATAAAAATACATGAGACATGAACAAGATTCAGGATGTAGCCTTTACATAGATACATATATATACATAGTTGGACAGGAATGAAAGGAAAGATGAAAGAAATGGCTAGTAGACTGGACGAGACCGGAGCTGATATTTAGGTGAGGATGAGATGGGGGGTGAAGGTGGCTGACTTTCAACAATGTCAGGAGCATTTTCTGGTAGTGGAGAGGTAGGTTCGAAATCGAAACCACGATCAACCCGTTTGAGATGGTCTCTGTGAACAAAGTTTTCACTGCCTGAACTTAGGTTTCTGAGTTTGAACTTGTGACCGGCCATCTTTTCAATTACACGGTGAGGTCCGTTGAATCGGGGGTCGAGCTTAGAGTGGCGGTCTTGGACTTTGGTGAACACGATGTCACCAACCTCGATGTCATGCGGTTTAGCGCGCTGATGCTGTTTATGCAGCATAGATTCCTGAGAGGCGGTAAGTCTGTCACGGACGGACATATGAATACGTTGGAAAGCTGAAACGCGATTCTGAACATAATCGTCAACGTTGTATAGAGGACGAGGGTCAGAGGAGAGAAACTCATATGGGAGTCTTTTGTCAGAGCCATATAAAATGAAATGTGGAGACTCGTTGATCGATGAGTGAATCGCAGCGTTAAGAGAGCATGCGACTAGGGGAATGTGATCATCCCATGAAGAGCTTGAATTGGCAATGAAGCGTAAGATGTCGAGAATTCGACGGTTTGCTCTCTCGACTTTTCCGTTCGCTTGAGGGGAATATGGAACAATGTTGCACTTTTTAATTTCAAATGACTCGCAAACAGCTTTGAGGATGGCATTGTTGAATTCGGTGCCATTATCTGATAGAAGTACTTTAGGAGATGCATACCGGCATATGACTTCATCTATCAGTGCTCGTGCAACTGAACGTGCAGATTTGTCTTTGAGAGGAACCAAGATGCTGAAGCGTGAAAAACTATCGATACAGACGAGCAAATAGTGAAAACCGTTCTCCGTCAGAGGGAGTTTCAAAATATCGACTGACAGACTGTCCCAAGGAGCATGAGGGATAGGATATGGGAGGTTCGGAGATTCATAATGGAGAGAGGGACGATGCTCAGCGCATGAAGCGCATAAGAGACAATGACGGGTGATGTCTTTCCTCATGGAAGGCCAGAAATATGATCGTTGAGCCTGTTTGAATGCTCTATCTTTGCCTGGATGACCGGCAAGAGGGGAGTCATGAACGTGATACAAGATTATAGGGACAAGAGCTTCTGGAATGACAAGCTGAGATGCATGATGTAATGAATCGTCCTCAGAAATGACAGAACTAGATTTATAGAGGACATCGTCTCGAAGCAAAAAGGAATCTGGGGAGAATGGCAAGCTTGGAAGGTTACTGGCATCACCTGATTCAAGATAATAAATGAGACGTTTGCAGAATTTATCAGACCTTTGAAGGGATTTGACTTCCTCAAGAGTGGGGAGTGACTGTGAGGTTGTGAGCAGACTGACAGGAGCGACATGACGGGACAGAGCGTCAGCGACAGAATTAGCTTTACCTGGGAGGTACGCGAATGAAGGATTGTACTCTTGAACAGTGAGTTGCCAACGGGCAAATTTTCCGGTTAAACTGGTTCCTTTGAATAACTCTGTGACAGCAAAATGATCGGTTAGAACGTGGATCTTATATCCGAGTATGATGTCTCTGAAGTGACGAAGAGACCAAACGACTGCGAGAGCTTCGCGGTGAGTGACACTGTAGTTGCGCTCAGCAGCATTGAGCAGACGACTGGCAAAGGCAACTGCGCGTGATTTACCATTTTCATCTCGTTGCATGAGGACAGAACCGATACCGATGTTTGATGCGTCAGTGCAAAGAATAAACTCCTTATTGAAATTAGGAAATGCGAGGACAGGAGCGTTGCATAAGGCTTGCTTGAGGGTAGCGAATGCTTTCTCGCACTCGTCCGTCCATGCGAATGTTACATTCTTTTTAAACAATGATGTGAGAGGTTGAGCGATTTTACTGAAATCTTTGATAAATTGCCGATAAAATCCTGCAAGGCCAATGAAACTACGAACGTCATCAGCAGAACTAGGAGTAGGAAACCGTGATATCGCATGAATTTTATCGTCAAGAGTGTGGATGCCATCTTTGTCAACCTTGTGGCCTAAGAATTTGATTTCACGTTTGAGGAACTGACATTTACTGAGTTTAAGAGTTAACCCAGCCTTTGCAAAACGTGACAGAACATCTGAGATGGTTTCGAGGTGTTCGGGAAGGTCCTTTGATGCGACTATCACATCGTCTAAGTAACAAAACACCGAGGAGCCTAAGAGGCCAGAGAGAACTGAGTTCATGAGACGCATGAAAGTTAAGGGACTATTACGTAAACCCATGGCCATACGTTTGAAAGCGTACTGGCCAGATGATGTGGTGAAAGCAGTGTAGTGCCGTGAACTTTCTTCTAGCTCGACCTGGAAGAAACCAGACTGAAGGTCGAGGGTGGAAAATACACTGTTTGAATCACCTATTGACTGGAGGAGATCAGACAAGATTGGCATAGGGAATCGATCGGGTATCGTCGCGGCGTTTAAACCACGGAAATCGACGACTACTCTCCACTCACCATTGGACTTGGGAACTAGAAACAGCGGGGCATTGAATGGTGATGCCGCTGGCTCTATGATATCCTCGTCCAGCATGCTTCTGACAGCGTCGTCCATTAACGTCCTGCGGCTGTGTGGGATGCGATAAGCCGGGACGTAGATGGGTGTCGAGTCTGGGGTGAGGTGGATGGAATGACGAACAGCATCGGTCTTGCCCAGAGGTTCACCCGGAAGAGAGACACATGACCTGAAAGTCGATAAGAGGGCAAGTAAATCTGTTTTCGTTTCAGGAAAATCAACATCACCAATATGCTGGTCAAGAAGAGGAGGAGGAGAATCTGAGGCAATTGGTGAAGACATGGATGTGTGACAAGGAGATGAGGTGACAGGGGTGACAGGGGCAGGATAAGGGAGAACTTCGCCTAAAGTCACGCCAGATTGAAGGGATATAGGGTGATTCGTGAGATTCTGAATGGCAATACAGCACGAACTATCCTTGTCTAGGGTTGAAAGAACTGACTCGAGAGCGACACCATTCACTCGGGCAGAGTCGGGCAAACATAAGATGTCTGTCCCGGGGGGCACACCTTTGACGACGACGCGCACCAAACAGAGGTGGGTCTGTGTGACTACCACAGAGGAGGTCAACACAGCTTTCCTGAGTCTGGTGTTCGAGAGGACGTCAGACAGTGTTGTAGGAGAAGAGGGATTGTCGGTATCGCTGTGCAGCGCTTCGCTAGGCGAGTCGGCTGGCGTAGATAAGACAGGATCAGGGATTACTGAGGGTGTCTTGAGCGATGAGGGAGGGACATGAGATGAGTCCTGAGAAGGCGTGTGCATTACAACGTAGACATCAGATGGTGGCGGTGACTCAGGGAAGGGTGAGGCAGAGATGAAGGTGCCATTCTGGGCGATTTGATGAATAGAAGGGAAAAGTGAGATGTTGAAGTGAGACATTGTATGGTATCCTATCAATATTTCAGCTGCAAAACATACATCATCCATGACATAGAAAAAATCTGAGATAGAAGGTTCAAGTGGAGACAAACAGATACTGAGGAGAACCTTTCTATGAGGTATGACAACGTTTCCAGAAATACCACTAACAGTGATGTCTGGTGGATAACTCTGAAACTTGTGCCTTGAGGCGGCAGAGAGTTTTTCAAAAACATGAGTTTTAATGATGTTGACTGAGGCACCAGAATCGAAAAATGCACGGCATTTGTGAGAGGCTAATTTGACGTCAGCAGTCAGACCTTGGAAAAATCCGGAGGATTTAACAGGGACACATGGGAGAGGCACTGTCTGTGCATCCGCGAAAACAACACGTTTATGAGATGACTTACTACCTGCGGTCTTTAGAATGGACTTGAGTGTTACCGAGGAGGTGCGAGGCTCTGGCGCGAATCGTTTCCCGAAGATTGAGAAGACTGCATTTGTTGCTGGAAAAGGCGACATTCCTCAAGTGAGTGACCACGTTTATTATGAAGGGAGCAGAAGGCATTACTGTTGAAATTATGATAACCTCTTTCGTCAAGCATTACTCGACAGTCCGCTGAGACGTGACCTTTGAGTCCACATCGGTAACATGTTACCTTTCTCGAGTCACGGGAGGATGAACGGTGACGAGAATGAGAGCGTTGATCAGAACGTGACAAATGAGTGTTTGAAGGTGGAGATGGGCTCTGAGGGGAGGAGCTTCGGTGAGAAAATGGGGGCTTGATTGAGGAATGCGGGGACTGAACTAAACTTACTGGCTGAGGAACAGGTGGCGATTTCTCTGATATTTTCTTGCACAGATCATACAAGAAATCTTCCTTACTGAATTTAATGTCGCTTGCAACGGTGAAGGTTGGTGAATCGAGCTGAACAAGGAACAGGAAATACGACATAAGGCGTTTGAAATCAGTAGAAGATATATTGCCGTCTGTGTCGATCCACTGAGAGGATTTCATTTGATCTGTTAACTCAGCACTGAGAGAGGATGCAATATTCTCTGCCTTATACACATCATGAGTAGAACGAGCAATATTAGTGAGAGTTTGAGCAATTTTGAGGAAGGAATGAGTTGCACCTAATTTTGAGTGACCAGAGAAATGAGAGATTAATGCTGTGGTGAGTTCATCGTATGTAGAAAAACTGAGGAATTTATCGGTTTTTATGAGTTTTCCCGCAAGACTAGATGGGTCATGACAAATCCGTGATTTTAAAATGGCTAATTTTTCCACATCAGAATAAGCTGAGCGACGTGTACATTCATCATTTACACGCCGGACAAAGGCTTGGACTGATTCAGAGTTAGTACCAGAAAAAGGAGGAATTGAGACATTATCAGATATGAGAGTAACCTGAGGTGTGGGTGTGTGAAGTGACTGGTCGTTAGACATCGTGATCACGTTGAGGAAACACACAAGAAAACAAAGAAACACTGAGTGTACACAAAAAATGTAGAATAACTAGCACAATAAGGAGAAAAATATAATAAGAACTAAGGTACTTAACTAGCAGAGGACCAAGAAGGTGGAACACGTGGGCGCTGACTGGTCACGTGGTGAATGGGCGTATTTCTGGGCTGCGACACGTGGTGAAGAGCGATGGGCGTCTTGAGGGCGGAGACACGTGGTGAGGGCGTGAAAAACTTGTTTGAGGGACCACGTGGTGATGGGTGATGACCGTCTTGAAGGGACACGTGGTGAAGGGCGATGGGCGTCTTGAGGGCGTCTTGAGGTGATGCGTGGGCAGCGAAGATGGCGCGCCGCGAACAAAATGGAGGTAGAGGTGATGGGCGTCTTGAACAGCAGGGCGAGGAGGCTTGTACTCACTCGGAATAGATGCTACTGCAGAAGGGCGACGAAGGAAGCGACTGCAGGGCGTAGAGGAGAACACGAGTGAGCGAGGCAAGGGCGTGTGTAGAGTCACTTACTGAGGCAGAACGATGCACGTGGTGAGTGTAGAGACTTGATGACGGAGGAGGCTGAATCTTGATAATTCGTCGCTTGGAAGGACGAATTCCACCGTTGCACACCAATTGTATCGGTGATTCTTTTTGGTACCGGGCCTGGTCACCGCGTGGCTCGGAGCAGGGTAGAGGTAGCGTGGATGATACTGGAGGTCTTGTTTGAAACACACACGGCTTGATATATATGATATATTGAACACAACACGACTTGAGTAGATACAGAATATATAGTGACTATGACCTTTGCCTGCCTTGAGAGAGATGACGAAACGTTGATGATGGTAGCGAGCTGAGAGATGAGCGACTGGTTGATGTAGTCGCCAGGCTGAGAGTGAGAGTGAGTAGTGGTGGTGTGGGCTCAGCCGCGGTCAGGAAAGGTCGACTCCAGGTGGACTACGCGCCTATGATTGGTCGGGACTGACCCGGGAGAATGACGTCACGGGAACAGAGCTGTGTGATCCTGCACGTAGGCCGTGGGTCGGCTTTGACCTGACGCCTTGGCTGGGATATGAATTCTAGGAAAATTCCTTACCCGCATACACTCTCTCTCTCTTAGCTAAAAACAATGAATATCTTAAAACTAGTTAACAATGATATACAGATATGATATGATACATCAATATTCCGGTTCCATCAGTTTTCCGGCATGAGATTCAGAGCACAGTTTCAAATTTCCTGAGTTGGCGCATCACTGTTTTCATGAGGCACTGTTAAGGTTTATGTTTTGATGCCGGAAAACTAATGAAACTGGAATATTGATTGCCGAAGTATTGATCGCCAACCTGTACAATGCAGTAAGTTGTTATTCATTAATTCATTCATTCTACCACTCACACCTTCCTTCCCTCCCTCCAGGTACTCAGAGTTCAGCACATTGGACAATCGGACCCAGACAGCAGCTCAGGACATTTGCACCCAGGCAGCTAACATGGCGGGGGTGGGAGCCGTGAGTGTGCCAGTGGGGATGAGCCGGGATGGGCTGCCACTTGCCCTGCAGCTCATGGCTCCCTGGGGTGCCGACGCCTCGCTCCTGGCCGCTGCTAAGTGGATGGAACAACACGTACAGTTTCCACGGTTATGTGTGTTGTAGCGTTTATTGTTATGTGTGTGTGATGTGTTTTTCGTGGTATTTATTGTGGTATTTTTTGTTGAATGTGTCGCCTCAAAGTCAGGATACAACAAAACCAATTGATACTTTCCAAAAAGGTTTAATTGGAGTTAAAAAATATATAATAATAATAATAATTACAAAATAACTATACATATGTACAGTACACACACGTCGGTGGAATGTAGAAACCGCAACAGTAGAATAACAACAGTCAACAGTAACAACAGGAGTCCACACAAACAGAGCACAGCACACCTTGTTCATTAAGTTACATCCTTCTGTACAAGATAGCAATACACTCCCCATCCACCTCACCCACCCCAGGGAACTGTACCGGCCCGTCATCCCCTTCTGCAAGGATCATAGTGGCTGAGGCGAGGGTATCCGAACCTAAGCTGGACTCTACTCCCTCCCCATCCCGTCCTAGAGTGATTTCCTCTTCCCCAGTGTCTCCTAGAGTGATTTCCTTCCCTCCAGAGTGTCCTACAGTGATTTCCTTCCCCTCAGAATGTCCTAGAGTGATTTCCTTCCCCCCAGAGTGTCCCAAAGTAATCTCCTCCCCCCCATGCATCCCCAGAGTGATGCCCTCCTCATCTGTATGCCCCAGAGTAATCCCCTCCTCCCCATGCATCCCCAGCAGGTCATCCCCAGTAGAATCGAGTGTCCCGTCTGCATCCCCGGGTAGTTTGAGGTTGAGGTTGGTGGCCTCGGCGAAGGTGTCGTTGGTGGCCAGGGTGTGGTGGTCTGTGGTGGGTTGTGGTGGGTCTTGGTCTTGGTCCTGTTGGTCGTGTTTCTCGTGTTTTTTGAGATGGATGCGGAGTGTGCCGTGTTGAATGAAGGTCTTGGGACAGAACTGTGAAGGGAAAGGGGATGTTAGGTTAGACTCTCTCTCTCTCTCTCTCTCTCTCTCTCTCTCTCTCTCTCTCTCTCTCTCTCTCTCTCTCTCTCTCTCTCTCTCTCTCTCTCTCTCTCTCTCTCTCATACACACACACACACTGTACACACACACACACACTGTACACACACTCACACACTGTACACACACACACACACACACACACACAATACACACCACACACACACACACACACTGTACACACACACACACACTGTACACACACACACACACTGTACACACACACACACACTGTACACACACACACACACACACACACATACACACACAGTCTCGAGAGAGGCCAGCAGCAGACTGTGACAGTGAATACACACACTGTACACACTACACACACTGGACACACTACACACACTACACACACGCACACACTGTACACAGACACACACTTACAGGACACTTGTGGGGCCGCTCCCCTGTGTGTACCCTCTCGTGGCGGTGGAGGTGAGACACGTGGGAGAACTTCTGTCCACAGGTGAAGCACATGTACGGGTGTTCCCTCTTGTGGAGCCTGGGGGGGGGGGGGAAGGGAGGGTGTTAATGTGTGCAAAATAATATGGTAAAGATTTGTTTCCATTCAATATCTGGTTACCGTTATAATGCACTTCAAATATAACCTCAGATACTTGTTCAGATCACACCAAACAGTTATGCCGATGAAGTACTGAAAACAATAAGATTTTTTTTTCTTCCTTCTCTTATTATTAGTTATTAGTAGTAGTGAGTTGGTGAAAGACTAAATTTTGTCTAAAAGTAGTAGTAGTATAAGTATAAGCTCACCTCATGTGGTACTTGAAGTCACTCTTACTGAAGAAGTCTTTGCTGCACAGATCACAAGCGTAGGGTCTCCGGCGCTCATGGTCACGCTTGTGGTGCTGCTTCAAGGAGGCCAGGCACTTGTAGGTCTGAGGACGAGGCAAGGAGGGGGTTAGAGGAGGAGGAGGAGGAGGAGGTGAAGAGTGGTAGGTGGAGGAAGGTAAAAGGTTGAGAGAGAAAGATGAGTGGAGGTTGAGGAAATTTGAGGTTGGAGGAGAATAGAGGTAGGTGGAGGAGGAGGTGAAGAGAGGGAGATGAGTGGAGGAGAAGGTGAAGAGAGAAGGATAGAGAATAGAGGAAGATGAGTGGAGGAGGAGGAAGGTAAAAGGTTAAGGAAGATGAATGGAAAAGGAAAAAGAAAAACAGTGATAGGAGCTGAACAAAAACACACACACACACACACGCGTACACACACCTTAGAGCACTGTTGGCACTGGTGTATCTTAGGTGTTGGGTTGTGGTGGTCCATGTGCTTATTAAGAGTGGATCTGTAGGCAAAGGTGAGGCCACACTGGTCACACCTGTACCTGTGGAGGGAAGCGTTGTGTGTGGCGAGGTGTTGCCTAAAATTCCATTGTTTATTAAAAGTTTTACCACAGTCAAGACACACTAATTGAGGCTTCACGTAACTCTTCTTCTCCCCTCCTGGTTTCTTAGTGGTGGTTGTGGTAGTAGTGGTGGTGGTGGTGTCGTCCTGATCCATTTCTTCATTGTGGTTGTCGTCGGTTTTCTCTGTTTTTATCATGGTGAGTTCTTTGGGTGTGGTGTGTGGTTGTGGTTCAGTCTTTGGGGTGATGAGGGGAAGCAAGGTGTTGTCTGGGGGTGACAGGTCATCTTCATCACCTTGAGGCTCTAGTTTGATGGAGTGTAGGGGCAGGGGCAGGGGCAGGGGTATGGGTGAGGGGGAAGATGGTGTGTGCTCTACAATGGAGGGTGTAGGTGTGGGTGTGGGTGGTGGTGGTGTGTGTGCGTCGCCTTGTGTGATGAGCAGTGTGTTGTCGTGGTCTTGGTGGTGCACATTGATCATGATTGTGTCCTCTACACCCAGCGGTTCCCCCGGAGCGTCCACCTCCAGCACCTCTTCCTGCCACGGCCGGCTGCCTTTCTTCATCACGTAGGACACACTCTCACCCTCGGGGGTTATGTACATCACTAGGTACTCCTCCTCCTCCTCCTCACCCGGTATGGTGTCTTCAGGCAGGATGAGTGTGGTGGTAGGGGTGTCCTGTGTGGTGGTGGTTGCAGCCATGGTGGTGATGGTGGGTGTGGTGGTGGTGGTGGAGGTGGTGGGGAGTTTGCCTGAGGCTTGCCGTGCCCTCAGGTGTAGCAGAGCACTCACATTCCTGCGTTCCTCGGGTGAGAGACAAGCGTGTGTTTTCACCTCACTCATGGGGAAGACGCGGCCGCAGGAAGCACAGTGGTGGTGGCCGTCCCCGGGGTGTGCCGCTGCCTCATGTGCCTTAAGGTCGGCCTTGACACTGAACTGAGCACCACACACGCGACAGTAGAACATGCGCGGCGCCGGCCCTCGCTGACCACGCAGCACACGTGACGCTTCCTTGAGGGTGATGGCCTTCTTGTGCTCAAGGCGGTAGTGGCGGCGCAGGGCTGTGGCGGTGGCGGTGGGCACACTGGTGGGGCACAGCGGGCATGACCCCTCCTGGTGAACCATGTGGTGCTTGTGTAGCAAGGTCACCTGGGGGGGGGGCAAGGTCAAGGTCAAGGTGGTGTTAGTTAATGTTCATGACTCGGCATAATTATGTAACTAATGATCAACTTAATAACGTGTAAATAATGTATAATAAAACTGTTATGTTGACCAATAATAAAAATGTATATAATGTAATATGAAAGTATTGTTTCACTTCACACTTGATCACCTAAACAACAACTAAGTAATAATATCCATAACAATGACTCCACTCTCAAACCATTCATGTGTACCACAGTGTGTTGATTTAGACCTGAACCCAACACACACACACGATGAATTTATTAAAGAGGGTAAGAGTGGCCTTTTCATATCTGGATGAAAGGATGATTTTGACTTCTGTGGTACAACCGAGGTTGGAATATGCGACAGTCGTGTGGTCTCCCCATAAAAAGAAAAATATTGCAAGGTTAGAAAGAGTTGAGAGAGTAGTTACGAAGATGGTTCCTGAGATGACTACTTTAACCTATGAAGAGAGATTGAAAAGATTATAAATCACTACACTCGAGGAGAGAAGGGAAAGAGGTGATTTGATAAATGTCTATAGAATGGTGAATGGTATGGAGGATGTGGATGAAGAAGACTTTTTACCCTTGGATACACGGAATACAAGAGGACATGACATGGTTTAAAGTTGAAAAAGGAAAACTGTAGAAGGGACATCAAGAAGTATAGTTTTCCTCATAGAGTTATAAATAAATGGAATGAGCTCAGTGAGGAAGTTGTGAAGGCTGGGAGTGTGCATGCTTTGAAGAAGAAACTAGATAAGAGATACAGAGACGGGATACCATGAGATTACTCCCCTCCCGTAAACCACAACTAGGTAAATACACACACACACACACACACAAATAAACCACAACTAGATAAATAGGTAAATACACACATCAACACCACCTCATTAAGTGTTCACCTCACACACACACACAAACACACTAATACAGGTTGATGAACACACAAAACCAGATATTTATCAAACTACATAATTATATCAATAAAAAAAACATCTAATTATTTATGCAAGATGGCTGTCCTGTTGTCATGAGTGTTTCAAATTTAAAAGTTGCATCATACTCTTCAACAAGGTTATAATATCTCACAAAAATAAATAAATAAATAAATAAATAAATAAAAATCAATCTCAACACAACGCAACACAATAAATAACACAAACACAAGCAAAACTAACACAAAAAAACACAAACACATACACACCTGTTTGAATCTCTTCCCACAAATGTTGCACACGTAAGGCTTCACCCCGGTGTGGAGGCACTGGTGGCGGATGAGGTTGGATGAGTGGCTGAACTGTCTCCCACACACATCACACACCTTAGTCTTGATCCCGAGGTGAAGGTTGAGGTGCATCTTAAGGTCATAAGGTCGGTAGAAAGCCTTGGAGCAGAGGGAACAAGGGAATGGCTTCTCCTTGTTGTGGACTGACCTTATGTGGTCCTCAAGCACTAGACTCTTAGGGAAGGTTAAGGGGCAGCTGGGGCAGGGGAAGGGGCGTGCTGCGTTGTGTGCGGCGGCCCTGTGTGCGCGCAGTGCCGTTGGGGAGTCACAAGGGTGCCGGCAGAGTGTACAGTGCCATGCGTCAGGTCCTGTGTGCGTTTGTAGGTGATTGTGGTACTGGCGTGAGGACTTGAAGCGAGCCTCACACACGGGGCAGCACATGTTGCCGGCCGGGGCGCTGCGACGCACACGGCGCGGCGGCAACATGGAGTCCCGGGTGGCAAGACGCGCCTCAAAGGTGTACCCGTCACCCTCATCCTCATCATCCAAGGCCTCACCGCTGTCCTGCTCATCCTCCTCCTGCTGCCGGCGCTGGGTGTGGTCAGCACGTCGGCCCCGCGCCACCTTGGGCGGGGCGGCCGACCCGTCCTGCCCCGGCCCCTCCTCCTCAGTAGGGTGGTGAGGGGGGTGGGGGTGAGGGGGTGGTGGTACAGGGGGGCTGTCATCCTCCATCTTGAGGTTACCCACTGACAGCAGCAACACACTCTCCTCCAGCTGCCCCCCCGCCCCCTCCCCCCCCGCCCCTGTGATGGCCTCCAGGGTGTGGTCCTGGGGGGTGGGGGGAGGCCCCACCAGCACCAGGTCACCGTAGGAGTGTGAGGTGTAGGGTGCAGGCAGGGTGTGCAGGGCTGAGCCATCTGCTGCATTCAGGGTGATGGTGTGGCCCCCCTCCCCCCCGTCCTTGTCCCCCACCTCACCCTCCCCTTCACCCTTGATGTAGATGTAGGTAATGGGTTCCCCCGTGCCGGCCTCACCCACCACCACCAGCTGGCCCTCCTGGGTGTCTGCCTTCCAGCGGGGGGTGGCTCCCCCATCACCCGCCGCTTGCAGCACAAAGTCCTGCCCGGCGTCCAGTGTGGCGTAGGTGATGGCACCCTCGGCAGGTAGCGTGGCACCCGGCACCACACCCACACCCACACCGTCATCCTCCACCGGGCATAGCAGCAGCGGCTCACCCGGGGCACCCTCCTGCAGGGTGACCACACCACCCCCCCGGCATCCCAGGGTCAGGTGGGGGTGGGTGAGGGCGGTGGGTGTCAGGGCCAGCAGACCCCCACCACCACCCCCACCCTCCTCACCACCCTCAAGGTCCATCTCCAGCCTGGCAGGGGCTCAGGCTCACTGCCAGGGTGACTCACTCTCAGGGTGATGCCATCTGGGGAAGACACACACACACACACACACACACACACACACACACACACATATGAGTCGTGTTATAAGATGCCCACACTACTTCAACTCTACTTTAATAATAATAATAATAATAATAATAATAATTGAATAATGATTGACATGAGACTATGTGATGTCCTATTCAAGTTTATCAATTATTCAAGCATCAATTATCACCCAATGAGTTTATTATTATTTAGTTTGTGTAGTGTAAAGTAAACAGTGTGTGTGTGTGTTTGTACAAGTGTGTAAGTGTTTATATAACTTATGTTTCATGATAACCAAACAGGTGAGTAACACAGACAGGTAACATTACACTCCCTTCACCTTGCCTTTAATTAACACTAACATAAATAAATGAAATCAAAATAAATTCATTATATTCCCATGAATGCAACACAATTAAAAGATGAAAAAGAAACACCAAGTAACGTGTGTGTTAGACTTACCTGTGTTAATTATTGATGTGTTCTAACCAAGGTGGAAGACTGCTACTCCCTCTCCACACTTCCACTCCTAAAGTTGGCCACACAGCAGCTGGGTAGAAATAAGATTTGGTCAAATGTTACATCTTCACCAGAATGCACCAAACCAAACCAAACCAAACTTTACCTTATTCATCAAGAGAAGGTCTCACAGAAAACATTGAATATCTATCTAATTAAGAATTTACAACGGAAATGTAATTAAGAAAACTTCCTCAAAACGCATCAGGTAATTAATTAATATTACTCTCGATTCTCTAAAGAACTTTGGGGAAGATGTAAAATAATACCATTAGGAAGTTAAGTTTTAGTGATGGAAATGAAGGATAAAAAATAGAAAAATCAATAAAATTCGTGGATTAACTGAAAATACTGTAAATGTAACTACTAGTCTTCCCTAAACACAGGTAAGGTTGCAGGTGATTGGAGGAAGGCAAACATTACACCAATCATTAACAACGGGAACAACAATGACCCACTCAACCACCGCCCTGTGATCCTGACCTGTGTTGTGCCACGTTCTTAGAAGATACCAATGCTCTAAATGACAGTCAAGATGGCTTTAAACGAGGACGATCCTGCCTCTCCCAGCTACTCTCCCACTTTGACAACATTATACAAGACATCCAGGAAGGCGACAATGTGGATGTTATCTATCTCGACTTCGCAAAAGCCTTCGACAAAGTGGACCACGGGATTCTGTTGCACAAACTACAGAAGCTGGGAGTATATGGAGAGCTAGGGAAATGGCTACACAGCTTCCTCTCCAATAGAAAACAGAGAGTGACAGTACGGGGGACCCTTTCGGAAGCAAGTGATGTTGTTAGTGGTGTTCCACAGGGCTCTGTCCTTGGTCCCCTCCTCTTCCTCATCATGGTAGGGGACATTGACAGAGACCTGGAGCACTCAAGGGCGACATCCTTTGCCGATGACACTCGCATTGTGAAGAAGATCACCTCCCACCAAGATGCCAGCCTACTGCAAGAAGACCTTGAAAAAATCCTGAAGTGGGCAGAGGTCAACAACATGGTTTTAAACGGAGACAAATTTGAGCTTCTAAGGTATGGGCAACAAGAAGAGCTCAAAAACTCCACACACACAGTACAGATGTGGACAGGAAGAAATAACAGCCAACGGATCCCAAACGTCAGTATCCAGGAGACCAACCACCCAAGGAGGGGCAGACTGTGCTATGTGAGGACCACCCCGGGCACAACTCACAGGATCAAGACCCTGGTTCATCACAGCTTCACCTACAATGGCACAAGACTGTTCAACTGTATCCCTGCATCCTTGAGGATATGACGGGGCTGGCTCCCGACACCTTCAAAACTCACCTTGACAAGTGGTTGGTGGTGGTTTTATTTGCGGGTCGGCCTTAGTTTGGCCACAAATGGTCTTTAAACATTTGATTAGATTTACCTTTTTGTTATTATTACCACCCCTCCCCCCCTTCACCTCCCAGGGTAATTAGCATGGGCGTGGTGATGGGCGTGGCCTAGCCTAGCATACACGTCCATTATAGCCTAATGGGCGTGCACGTGGGTGGGTGGATGGGCGTGCACATGCATGGGCGTAAAATGTTTATTGGCGCCAAAAACGTGCCTTAAAAACGTTCTTAATATTATGAAAGACTCGTTGCTGAAAAACAGTCTTCTTAAGTGAGCCTCCACGCCCACTCTATGGTGTCCTGCGCGCCCTCACTCCCACGCCCACATCCACATCCACACGCACGCCCACCCATACCCTTGTCACGCCCATTCCCAGGCTGTAACGAGGCTGTAACACTCACCTTTACACTCTAATGACAAGCTGTGTCCGCCATCAGCTGATTCTATAAACATTAAACAAACGAATAACTATTTGTATTTATAACTTATATTCTAAATTATAATCGTTCTATAATGTATCATATAATTATTAGTGTGTGTATTTTTTTATATTGTTATCCTTTATTTATTTTTTGGTTTATATAATAGGTATTGAAATAGTCAAATGTCTGTCTCTGTCTGTCTGTCTGTATGTATGTATGTATGGTGAGTACGCGCGCTTTCCAAATATATAAACAGACTGATTAATTATATAACACACTTCTAAAGTAATATAACGTAATTACATGATTCATATATAATAATAATAATCATTAAGGACAATTGTATTATTAGTAAGCAATAAAATTCTTATATTATATTAACAGTGAGAGAACGAAAATATTATGTGTAAATATATAATTATACTTATCTTAAATTTCCTTTATAACCTTTACCATTACTACACTTCACACACACACACACACACACACACACACACACACACACACACACACACACACACACACACACACACACACACACAACACACACAACACACACAACACACACAACACACACACACACACACACACACACACACACACCACTGCCAATTTCGGTGCCAAATTAATAGGACCCAAGGTGGCCGATCCTACGCCATCCTTGAGCCTCCTACACTGGCCTAGGGGAGTCCTACGAGGGAGGTGGAGGCGGGAACATTGCCTGGAAGGATTAACAAAACCAAGAATATTAGAAACCATTGCAGTACAGCGAAGATAGTGAAAAGAAACCAGGATTTAGCAAGGATAACTGTATCTCTCTCTCTCTCTCTCTCTCTCTCTCTCTCTCTCTCTCTCTCTCTCTCTCTCTCTCTCTCTCTCTCTCTCTCTCTCTCTCTCTCTCTCTCTCTCTCTCTCTCTCTCTCTCTCTCTCTCTCTCTCTCGTGAAAAAAGAATAAATTGAATGTAAGGAAGAAAGAATGGAAGAAAAAAAGAATATATGAATGATAAAAGATGTTGAAGAAGAAGAAGAAGAAGAAGAAGAAGAAGAAGAAGAAGAAGAGGAAGAAGAAGAAAAAAAAGGAGAACCAGGAATCGTAACAATAACAAGAAATAATAACAAGATAAGAAAGAAAAAAAAACAAAAACAAAACAAACAAAACAAACAAACAAAAAAAAAAATGCAAATTGCAAATGACGCACGAACAATTTTCCGAAATAATTATATACAAAAAAAGAGAAAAAGAAGGAAGGAATAAAGATAACGATTCTCTCTCTCTCTCTCTCTCTCTCTCCCTCTGGGTTTGCATTCAAATATTCATGTTTAACGATTTTAACGGTCCTTGTAACGGATTTAACGACTCTAACGGTCACTGAATTCAAATGCAACAGACTATTTAAATGTTCCGCAACGTTCCTTTACCTTTGCATAATCACATCTTACGTTTTCTTTTAGTATATTTAACCTCATTATATATATTTTTTTTTTTTCACACATTATTTAATAGATTACTATAAAAAAAATAAATAAATGATAATAAATTTTACCAAATATTTGAATCAGAACCAATAATTAGATCGTGCAAGTTTGAATTTAAACTTTCAGTAACGGTCGTAACGATTTTTAACCGTCACCTAAAACGCAG
>JAXIVD010001329.1:63896-73896 GCA_036785275.1 Cancer borealis | reverse complement strand
TAAATCAATCTATCTTTACCGGCCCCTTGGCGTGCCTCTGCCCCGCCCATCACCGCCCACCCTCACCTTGCTGGCTTCTCTCAGGGAGGGGGTAGGAGATAGGAAGGGGAAACAGAGGTATGGGAGGGAGATGGTGGATGGGAAAGGGAGGGGAAGGAGGTTAAGGGAGTGACAAGGAAGGAGAAGGAAAGGTAGGGAGGCAGAGAAGGAGGGAGGGGGGTTAGAAGTAGTTGTGGGAGGGGGATAAGGGAGTGACAAGGAGGAGAAGGAACGCAGCGGTAGGGTAGGGAGGAAGGGAGGGTAGGGGGCTGAGAAGGGGAAGGAGAGGAGGAAGGAGAGAGGAAAGGAGGGAGGAAGGATGGGAGAGAGAGATGTCAAAGTTGATACTGTGTCGAGATCCTTGGCTGACCATTACACCGACATTCTCAGGGGCGTGGTGTGTGTGTGTGTGTGTGTGTGTGTGTGTGTGTGTGTGTGTGTGTGTGTGTGTGTGTGTGTGTGTGTGTGTGTGTGTGTGTGTGTGTGTGTGTGTGTGTGTGTGTGTGTGTGTGTGTGTGTGTGTGTGTGTGTGTGTGTGTGTGTGTGTGTGTGTGTGTGTGTTTATTTATATCTTTGAATGACTTGGTGACGATGGTTGTGCGAAGAATGGGAAGTGTTGATGTTATTTTGTTTATCTGGGTGACGTGACGCGTAGAAAGGGGACGAGCAGGCTGGGTGAGGCCTATAGGGATTGTTTGTGGGTTTTGTTTTACTGTTTTTATTGGTGTTTTTATGTGTTTGTTTTAAGTACAGTATTATGTTTCTATAAGTATGTTATTTTAATTTTTTTTTTTTATTTACAAAGTATGATATTTATATGTTGTCCTAGTTTATGTTCGTATTATCATTGTTGTTATTATTATTATTATTGCTATTCTTATGATCATTATTATTTTTGTTATTATTATTGAATTCATTTTTAATACCATAGTAACTACCACCACCATCACATTTTTTATATTATCATTATCATCATATATGTGAAACCGTTTTTTTTCCTCCGTGGTATTGGTAATGGATAGATTGAGTGAGGTTGCCAACACCTGCACACTTGCCACGTCGTTTGTCCAGTTATGTAGCCTTGTTTCCACCCTCACGTTGCGACACACGTGAACCAGGGAGGAAACGCACAAGGACCACTACGATACCAACCTCACCTTTATAAAAAAAATCATATAAATTAATAAATAAACTAAAATTATTATACTGCTTCATACACAAGATATCGTATCTAATACTAATGAATGTAGTAAATATGTATTGTAACGCATATCTGTGAATTTATTAGCAAGGAAACATCGCGAGGAAGGATATTATTTTATGGACAAAGACGAAAGAGAATGTTGATGACGCCCACGACAAGCCCAGCTGATTAACACAGTGATAACGTGGCTTGTTAACACGAAGCTGCTACTAATTGTTAACAACACAGATATAGTCGAGCACCACCACAGTCTAAGCCACAACAAGGACTGTGCACGCCTAGGTGAGCCAGGTGCACGCCTCCCAAGGTTACGTGCACTTCCCGAAGACACAACCCTGAAGTACGTACCGGGAGGTGTTCAAGTAGACAGTGACGGGGGAAGGTAACCAAGATGCACCACATTCCCGAGGCTCAGCAAGGCCTAGATTCTCTGGCAAGGATTACACCACCACAGCCGAGCCAATCACGGGGCTTAATACTAATTACAACATGTAAAAGTATTTGTCAGAAGTGGGATTCGAACCCACGCCCGGAAGACCGGACTGCGACCTGAACGCAGCGCCTTGGACCGCTCGGCCATCCTGACTATTGAAGACTTTGAATGCGTTAACAATTATATAATCAATTAATATCATTGTGTAGATTCTACTATATGGATATGATTTTAAGGGACTAAATGAAAACATAGAAAGAGAGAGAGCGACAGCGACAGCGACAGAGAGAGAGAGAGAGAGAGAGAGAGAGAGAGAGAGAGAGAGAGAGAGAGAGAGAGAGAGAGAGAGAGAGAGAGAGAGAGAGAGAGAGAGAGAGAGAGAGAGAGAGAGAGAGAGAGAGACCATCAGTATCTTTCGCTTCACTCTTTCTGATTGTCACTAAATTAAAATCACTAAAATCACTGGTGTGTTGCTATGAACATCTAAGCACAACATTGTCTTCAAAACAACACTGGGCTTACGATGGAATTGGATTGGATTGGATTGGATAGGAAAGGATGTGATAAGACAGTGTGGGGAAAAACGTTATAATTTAGTGCCAAGACATTCAGAATATGAAAAAACATGAAATGCAGTTGAAAGACATTATGATGACCAGTGTTACATACTGGTGTTGTACTGGTGTTACCAGTGTTGTACTGGGAGGTGAGTCCAAAGGTGGACTGGTGTTACCAGTGTTGCACTGGGAGGTGAATCCAAAGGTGGACTGGTGTTACTCTTGTTGTACTGGGAGGTGAGTCCAAAGGGAGACTGGTGTTACCAATGTTGTACTGGGAGGTGAGTCCAAAGGTGGACTTGTGTTACCAGTGTTGCACTGGGAGGTGAGTCCAAAGGTGGACTGGTGTTACCAGTGTTGCACTGGGAGGTGAGTCCAAAGGTGGACTGGTGTTACCAGTGTTGCACTGGGAGGTGAGTCCAAAGGTGGACTGGTGTTACTCTTGTTGTACTGGGAGGTGAGTCCAAAGGGAGACTGGTGTTACCAATGTTGTACTGGGAGGTGAGTCCAAAGGTGGACTTGTGTTACCAGTGTTGCACTGGGAGGTGAGTCCAAAGGTGGACTGGTGTTACCAGTGTTGCACTGGGAGGTGAGTCCAAAGGGAGACTGGTGTTACCAATGTTGTACTGAGAGGTGAGTCAAAAGACTGGTGTTACCAGTGTTGTACTGGGAGGTAAGTCCAAAGGTGGACTGGTGTTATCGGTGTTGTACTGGGAGGTAAGTCCAAAGGTGGACTGGTGTTATCGGTGTTGTACTGGGAGGTAAGTCCAAAGGTGGACTGGTGTTATCGGTGTTGTACTGAGAGGTAAGTCCAAAGGTGGACTGGTGTTACCGGTGTTGTACTGGGAGGTGAGTCCTAAGGTGGACTGGTGTTACCGGTGTTGTACTGGGAGATGAGTCCTAAGGGAGACTGGTGTTACCAGTGTTGTACTGGGAGGTGAGTCAAAAGGTGGACTGGTGTTACCAGTGTTGTACTGGGAGGTGAGTCTAAAGGGAGACTGGTGTTACCAGTGTTGTACTGGGAGGTGAGTCTAAAGGGAGACTGGTGTTACCAATGTTGTACTGGGAGGTGAGTCCAAAGGGAGACTGGCGTTACCAGTGTTGTACTGGGAGGTGAGTCTAAAGGGAGACTGGTGTTACCAGTGTTGTACTGGGAGGTGAGTCCAAAGGTGGACTGGTGTTACCAGTGTTGTACTGGGAGGTGAGTCTAAAGGGAGACTGGTGTTACCAATGTTGTACTGGGAGGTGAGTCCATAGGTGGACTGGTGTTACCAGTGTTGTACTGGGAGGTGAGTCCAAAGGGAGACTGGTGTTACCAGTGTTGTACTGGGAGGTGAGTCCAAAGGGAGACTGGTGTTACCAATGTTGTACTGGGAGGTGAGTCTAAAGGTGGACTGGTGTTACCAGTGTTGTACTGGGAGGTGAGTCCTAAGGTGGACTGGTGTTACCAATGTTGTACTGGGAGGTGAGCCCAAAGGTGGACTGGTGTTACCAATGTTGTACTGGGAGGTGAGTCCAAAGGTGGACTGGTGTTACCAGTGTTGTACTGGGAGGTGAGTCCAAAGGTGGACTGGTGTTACCAATGTTGTACTGGGAGGTGAGTCCAAAGGTAGACTGGTGTTACCAGTGTTGTACTGGGAGGTGAGTCTAAAGGGAGACTGGTGTTACCAATGTTGTACTGGGAGGGGAGTCCAAAGGGAGACTGGTGTTACCAGTGTTGTACTGGGAGGTGAGTCCAAAGGGAGACTGGTGTTACCAGTGTTGTACTGGGAGGTGAGTCCAAAGGGAGACTGATGTTACCAATGTTGTACTGGGAGGTGAGTCCAAAGGGAGACTGGTGTTACCAGTGTTGTACTGGGAGGTGAGTCCAAAGTTGGACTGGTGTTACCAATGTTGTACTGGGAGGTGAGTCCAAAGGGAGACTGGTGTTACCAGTGTTGTACTGGGAGGTGAGTCCAAGGGGAGACTGGTGTTACCAATGTTGTACTGGGAGGTGAGTTCTAAGGTGGACTGGTGTTACCGGTGTTGTACTGAGAGGTGAGTCCTAAGGTAGACAGGTGTTACCAATGTTGTACTGGGAGGTGAGTCCAAAGGTGGACTGGTGTTACCAGTGTTGTATTGGGAGGTGAGTCCTAAGGGGGACTGGTGTTACCGGTGTTGCACTGGGAGGTGAGTCCTAAGGGGGACTGGTGTTACCAGTGTTGTACTGGGAGGTGAGTCCAAAGGGGGACTGGTGTTACCAGTGTTGTACTGGGAGGTGAGTCCAAAGGTGGACCGGTGTTACCGGTGTTGTACTGGGAGATGAGTCCAAAGGTGGACTGCTGTTACCAGTGTTGTACTGGGAGGTGAGTCCTAAGGTGGACTGGTGTTACCAGTGTTGTACTGGGAGGTGAATCCAAAGGTGGACTGGTGTTGCCAGTGTTGTACTGGGAGGTGAGTTCTAAGGTGGACTGGTGTTACCAGTGTTGTACTGGGAGGTGAGTCCTAAGCTGGACTGGTGTTACCAGTGTTGTACTGGGAGGTGAGTCCAAAGGTGGACTGGTGTTACCAGTGTTGTACTGGGAGGTGAGTCCAAAGGTGGACTGGTGTTACCAGTGTTGTACTGGGAGGTGAGTCCAAGGTGGACTGGTGTTACTCTTGTTGTACTTGGAGGTGAATCGAAAGGTGGATTGGTGTTACCAGTGTTGTACTGGGAGGTGAGTCCAAAGGTGGACTGGTGTTACCAGTGTTGTACTGGGAGGTGAGTCCAAAGGGAGACTGGTGTTACCGGTGCTGTAGTGGGAGGTGAGTCCAAAGGTGGACTGGTGTTACCAGTGTTGTACTGGGAGGTGAGTCCAAAGGGAGACTGGTGTTACCAGTGATGTACTGGGAGGTGAGTCCAAATGTAGACTGGTGTTACCAGTGTTGTACTGGGTGGTGAGTCCAAAGGTGGACTGGTGTTATCGGTGTTGTACTAGGAGGTGAGTTCAATGGTGGATTGGTGTTACCGGTGTTGTACTGGGATGTGAGTCCAAAGGTGGACTGGTGGTACCGTTGTTGTACTGGGACGTGAGTCCAAAGGTGGACTGGTGTTACTAGTATTGTACTGGGAGGTGAGTCCAAAGGTGGATTGGTGTTACTAGTATTGTACTGGGAGGTGAGTCCAAAGGTGGACTGGTGTTACTAGTATTGTACTGGGAGGTGAGTCCAAAGGTGGACTGGTGGTACCGTTGTTGCACTGGGAGGTGAGTCCAAAGGTGGACTGGTGTTACCAGTGTTGTACCGGGAGGTGAGTCCTAAGGTGGACTGGTGTTACCAGTGTTGTACTGGGAGGTGAGTCCAAAGGTGGACTTGTGTTACCAGTGTTGCACTGGGAGGTGAGTCCAAAGGTGGACTGGTGTTACCAGTGTTGCACTGGGAGGTGAGTCCAAAGGTGGACTGGTGTTACCAGTGTTGCACTGGGAGGTGAGTCCAAAGGTGGACTGGTGTTACTCTTGTTGTACTGGGAGGTGAGTCCAAAGGGAGACTGGTGTTACCAATGTTGTACTGGGAGGTGAGTCCAAAGGTGGACTTGTGTTACCAGTGTTGCACTGGGAGGTGAGTCCAAAGGTGGACTGGTGTTACCAGTGTTGCACTGGGAGGTGAGTCCAAAGGGAGACTGGTGTTACCAATGTTGTACTGGGAGGTGAGTCAAAAGACTGGTGTTACCAGTGTTGTACTGGGAGGTAAGTCCAAAGGTGGACTGGTGTTATCGGTGTTGTACTGGGAGGTAAGTCCAAAGGTGGACTGGTGTTATCGGTGTTGTACTGGGAGGTAAGTCCAAAGGTGGACTGGTGTTATCGGTGTTGTACTGAGAGGTAAGTCCAAAGGTGGACTGGTGTTACCGGTGTTGTACTGAGGGGTGAGTCCTAAGGTGGACTGGTGTTACCGGTGTTGTACTGGGAGATGAGTCCTAAGGGAGACTGGTGTTACCAGTGTTGTACTGGGAGGTGAGTCAAAAGGTGGACTGGTGTTACCAGTGTTGTACTGGGAGGTGAGTCTAAAGGGAGACTGGTGTTACCAGTGTTGTACTGGGAGGTGAGTCTAAAGGGAGACTGGTGTTACCAATGTTGTACTGGGATGTGAGTCCAAAGGGAGACTGGCGTTACCAGTGTTGTACTGGGAGGTGAGTCTAAAGGGAGACTGGTGTTACCAGTGTTGTACTGGGAGGTGAGTCCAAAGGTGGACTGGTGTTACCAGTGTTGTACTGGGAGGTGAGTCTAAAGGGAGACTGGTGTTACCAATGTTGTACTGGGAGGTGAGTCCATAGGTGGACTGGTGTTACCAGTGTTGTACTGGGAGGTGAGTCCAAAGGGAGACTGGTGTTACCAGTGTTGTACTGGGAGGTGAGTCCAAAGTGAGACTGGTGTTACCAATGTTGTACTGGGAGGTGAGTCTAAAGGTGGACTGGTGTTACCAGTGTTGTACTGGGAGGTGAGTCCTAAGGTGGACTGGTGTTACCAATGTTGTACTGGGAGGTGAGTCCAAAGGTGGACTGGTGTTACCAATGTTGTACTGGGAGGTGAGTCCAAAGGTGGACTGGTGTTACCAGTGTTGTACTGGGAGGTGAGTCCAAAGGTGGACTGGTGTTACCAATGTTGTACTGGGAGGTGAGTCCAAAGGTGGACTGGTGTTACCAGTGTTGTACTGGGAGGTGAGTCTAAAGGGAGACTGGTGTTACCAATGTTGTACTGGGAGGTGAGTCCAAAGGGAGACTGGTGTTACCAGTGTTGTACTGGGAGGTGAGTCCAAAGGGAGACTGGTGTTACCAGTGTTGTACTGGGAGGTGAGTCCAAAGGGAGACTGGTGTTACCAATGTTGTACTGGGAGGTGAGTCCAAAGGGAGACTGGTGTTACCAGTGTTGTACTGGGAGGTGAGTCCAAAGGTGGACTGGTGTTACCAATGTTGTACTGGGAGGTGAGTCCAAAGGGAGACTGGTGTTACCAGTGTTGTACTGGGAGGTGAGTCCAAGGGGAGACTGGTGTTACCAATGTTGTACTGGGAGGTGAGTTCTAAGGTGGACTGGTGTTACCGGTGTTGTATTGAGAGGTGAGTCCTAAGGTAGACTGGTGTTACCAATGTTGTACTGGGAGGTGAGTCCAAAGGTGGACTGGTGTTACCAGTGTTGTACTGGGAGGTGAGTCCTAAGGGGGACTGGTGTTACCGGTGTTGCACTGGGAGGTGAGTCCTAAGGGTGACTGGTGTTACCAGTGTTGTACTGGGAGGTGAGTCCAAAGGGGGACTGGTGTTACCAGTGTTGTACTGGGAGGTGAGTCCAAAGGTGGACCGGTGTTACCGGTGTTGTACTGGGAGATGAGTCCAAAGGTGGACTGCTGTTACCAGTGTTGTACTGGGAGGTGAGTCCTAAGGTGGACTGGTGTTACCAGTGTTGTACTGGGAGGTGAATCCAAAGGTGGACTGGTGTTGCCAGTGTTGTACTGGGAGGTGAGTTCTAAGGTGGACTGGTGTTACCAGTGTTGTACTGGGAGGTGAGTCCTAAGCTGGACTGGTGTTACCAGTGTTGTACTGGGAGGTGAGTCCAAAGGTGGACTGGTGTTACCAGTGTTGTACTGGGAGGTGAGTCCAAAGGTGGACTGGTGTTACCAGTGTTGTACTGGGAGGTGAGTCCAAAGGTGGACTGGTGTTACTCTTGTTGTACTGGGAGGTGAATCGAAAGGTGGATTGGTGTTACCAGTGTTGTACTGGGAGGTGAGTCCAAAGGTGGACTGGTGTTACCAGTGTTGTACTGGGAGGTGAGTCCAAAGGGAGACTGGTGTTACCGGTGTTGTACTGGGAGGTGAGTCCAAAGGTGGACTGGTGTTACCAGTGTTGTACTGGGAGGTGAGTCCAAAGGGAGACTGGTGTTACCAGTGTTGTACTGGGAGGTGAGTCCAAATGTAGACTGGTGTTACCAGTGTTGTACTGGGAGGTGAGTCCAAAGGTGGACTGGTGTTATCGGTGTTGTACTAGGAGGTGAGTTCAATGGTGGATTGGTGTTACCGGTGTTGTACTGGGAGGTGAGTCCAAAGGTGGACTGGTGGTACCGTTGTTGTACTGGGACGTGAGTCCAAAGGTGGACTGGTGTTACTAGTATTGTACTGGGAGGTGAGTCCAAAGGTGGATTGGTGTTACTAGTATTGCACTGGGAGGTGAGTCCAAAGGTGGACTGGTGTTACTAGTATTGTACTGGGAGGTGAGTCCAAAGGTGGACTGGTGGTACCGTTGTTGCACTGGGAGGTGAGTCCAAAGGTGGACTGGTGTTACCAGTGTTGTACCGGGAGGTGAGTCCTAAGGTGGACTGGTGTTACCAGTGTTGCACTGGGAGGTGAGTCCATAGGTGGACTGGTGTTTCCAGTGTTGTACTGGGAGGTGAGTCCAAAGGTGGACTGGTGTTGCCAGTGTTGTACTGGGAGGTGAGTCCAAAGGTGGACTGGTGTTACCAGTGTTGTACTGGGAGGTGAGTCCAAAGGTGGACTGGTGTTACCGGTGTTGTACTGGGAGGTGAGTCCAAAGGTGGACTGGTGTTACCAGTGTTGTACTGAGAGGTGAGTCCTAAGGTGGACTGGTGTTACCAGTGTTGTACTGGGAAGTGAGTCCAAAGGTGGACTGGTGTTACCGGTGTTGTACTGGGAGATTAGTCCTAAGGTGGACTGGTGTTACCAGTGTTGCACTGAGTGGTGAATGCAAAGGTGGACTTGTGTTACCGGTGTTTTACTGGGAGGTGAATCCTAAGGTGGACTGATGTTACCGGTGTTGTACTGGGAGGTGAGTCCAAAGGGAGACTGGTGTTACCAGTGTTGTACTGGGAGGTGAGTCCTAAGGGGGACTGGTGTTACCGGTGTTGTACTGGGAGGTGAGTCCAAAGGTGGACTGGTGTTACCAGTATTGTACTGGGAGGTGAATCCTAAGGGGGACTGGTGTTACCGGTGTTGTGCGTGGAGTCCAAAGGTGGACTGGTGTTACCAGTGTTGTACTGGGAGGTGAGTCCTAAGGTGGACTGGTGTTACCGGTGTTGTACTGGGAGATGAGTCTAAAGGTGGACTGGTGTTACCAGTGTTGTACTGGGAGGTGAGTCCAAAGGTGGACTGTTGTTACCGGTGTTGTACTGGGAGGTGAGTCCAAAGGTGGACTGTTGTTACCGGTGTTGTACTGGGAGGTGAGTCCTAAGGTGGACTGGTGTTACCAGTGTTGTACTGAGAGGTGAGTCCTAAGGGGGACTGGTGTTACCAGTGTTGTACTGAGAGGTGAGTCCTAAGGTGGACTGGTGTTACCAGTGTTGTACTGAGAGGTGAGTCCTAAGGGGGACTGGTGTTACCAGTGTTGTACTGGGAGGTGAGTCCTAAGGTGGACTGGTGTTACCAGTGTTGTACTGGGAGGTGAGTCCTAAGGTGGAATGGTGTTACCGGTATATAGGCTTTATTCTAAGCCTCTCTAAAGGCTTTCTTCACAGCCCTTTTTATTTGTTTCATTACAGGCTTTGTATTGATTGCAGGGGTGACTTAAGATTCAAATTTACCATCTATGTTGATGGCACTATTCTCTCATTAGCAGACAAGAATATAATCTTCTTATGTCTGAATTTAAAACTTGAGTTAAATTTAATAAATCGATGGATACAAGCCAATTAACTCTAACTCAATGTTTCCAATGGAATTCTGTTTATAATGTTATGCCTCCAGTATAATTTCAAAGTGAATTAATTTAACGTATTTCTCATACAAAATGTCTGGGTGTCCATTTCGATGAAA
>JAXIVD010001329.1:56396-58896 GCA_036785275.1 Cancer borealis | reverse complement strand
AGGTTGACATTCCTTTCCTTTTATTCATGTTCTTTTTTCATGTATTCCTTGCTTGCGTTGTTTCCCTTCAATGTTATGAGCGTTATCAGTTATCAGTTATCAGTTATGTAACACCACAGCTGCTCCGTCCACGCCAATAACTGCACACATGATGAAGGTCGCGGTCAACACACACCTAAAGACGCGTATCTGAAGTGTTAACAAAACCATACACATACACACACACACACACACACACACACACACACACACACACACACACACACACACACACACACACACACACACACACACACACACACACACACACACACACACACACACACACACACACACACACACACACATACACACTTACACACTTACACACACACATACACACACATACACACACACACACACACACACACACACACACACACACACACACACACACACACACACACACACACACACACACACACACACACACACACACACACCATTCCTTTCCGGGAATGTGACGCAACATATTTGAAGGAGAAATTGTCTGTCACATAAAACGTTCGTCAGGAAATATTTGAAAGATAAAAATCTCTATATAAGGACCTCGTTGTGTGGGAAACTGTGGCACTTAAACACAGTGTGATAGTGTTGCTTTTTCTTCCTTCGTAGTGTGAGAGTGTGAAGAGAAAGGATGAGTTTGACAATCTGGTTCAAAGACTCGATTAGGTTTGTGGAAAGATAAGTGCAATCTACATGAACACTTTTAAGATAATGAAGTCTGGCAGGAAACTCTGGATTACCCTCCTTGAAAACATTTAACACTTGCGTCATCCGTCACGTTACACTTACGTTTTTATGGAGAGGCTGAAAAAAAAAATTTTTGCCTCGCTTTTTTTCTGACAGTCAATAAAATTATTGTAAAATACGAGTTACTATGAATGTTATAGCATCACAAACCACCGGCTCTTGCTGTAACAGCGACAGGATGCAGAGGGAGAGTTGTCAGCCAGGAGCCAGGAGGGAAAGAGAAAGACGGGGCCGGAGGTGGGGATGACGGTGGTGTAGAAAGACAGGAATTCTACGAAGGAAGGATTCAACACATTTATTATTCAAAGGATGCACGTTGAATAAAAAAATAACAACATTGCCTCCTCCTCCTCCTAGAGTAGTTATAACAAACAGCCTTCGCAGGGACCCTAGGGTCTGTTGCTGTTTGTGTTCCCTTGTATTCCCTTGTATTCCTCCTCCCACGGGATACGTCAGGCGCCATACTAAAGTGATACATTGTGGTCATAAAGAAAAAATATCTTTACCCTCCTGAATGTGACCTTCTTAGTGGTGGTTGTTTTACTTCCTTCAATGCTGACCTATGAGGAGGAGGAGTACAAAGAAGTACAAAGGAAGAACAAACAGTAACAGTCTTACTGGACCTAACGAGGCTGTCTTTGTGGTTACATTACTACTACAATATCTACTTGATAGAGACGGAAGGACAGCGAAGTGGAAGGCTTCTCCCCACCAACCACTTCCTTCAGCCGAAGCTGGCCGGAAGAGGAAATGAGGAGGAGGAGGAGGAGGAGGAGGAGAAGGAGGAAGAGGAGGGAAAAAAGAAAAATTGAAAAAGGAAATAGCAAGAAGAAAAGAGTAACAGCTGAAAAAAAAGCTGAAATATCAACAGAGAAGAATGAGAAGAGCCATAGAGGAAGAGGAAGAGGAAGAGACGCCAAGAAAAGAAAGAACCGCAAAGCGATGAAGGTTTTTTTACCATCATTTAATCCTCTAGGCTGCTGCTGCTGCTGCTGGCATGACTACAAGGAAGGGACGATTGGATGAAGGGGAGGTAGTGGTGGGGGGTGATGGGGAGGAGGGGAAAGGAGTTGATGGGGATGGTGGATGATGGGGGAAGTAGGCAGTAGGGAATGGGGGCTGATAAGGCACGTGGATGATATTTTTAATTACTCGATGACGTGCAGAGTGACAGGGAATACGTGCTCACATACACACACACACACACACACACACACACACACACACACACACAGACACATACAGACACACATATATGTACTTACAAACATACACTTACACACATATTGATAAGCTGGAGAGAAAACAAAGAAAAGTAACTAAAATGATACCTAGATTGCAAAACAAATCTTATGAAGAACTGAACTTATTCAGTTTATCCAAACGCAGGCTACGAAGGGACCTAATTGAGATATTTGACAATATTAACATAAACGACTTCGTAACTACCGATTTCAAAAGCACCACTCGTAACAATGGCTTCAAGATCATTGGTAAACGTTTTTGATCAAACGAAGCGAACTATTTTTTCTGTAATAGAATCATGAATATTTGGAATTCTCTCCCAGCACAAATAGTTAACAGTAACACAAAAGAACATTTAAAGAAAAATCTTGATAAGCATGTAGTATCCGGTTACCAAATCAAGTATTTCATTCCTGTGTATTTAAAAAAAAAATTTGTCGTCGTAGATTAGTCTTGTTATCTC
>JAXIVD010001329.1:42500-45000 GCA_036785275.1 Cancer borealis | reverse complement strand
ACACAATGATACTGTTGTCTGTGTCTGGTCCATTGTCGAAGAACAGGATTGACTTTGGCTCAGGATCTCCAAGTAGTTGTAAATCCTGCAGCGAGATTCAGATCCTCAAGTTTTTATGGTTATGGTGGATTGAGTTTTGATCTTTGGTTACACGGTTTTTCTTTATGATGTTCATATTTTTCTCTTTATGTTGATGCATTTGGTGACTGATTAGGAGAGGTTGTTAAATCTATGAGACAGTGTTGATGTATATTTTGAAGGAACATTTCTTAGTTGTGTCATTCTCTCCTATTTTTGCACTTGTACCATATTTACAAGTGACATTTTTACCTAACTTCGTGCTAGTGAGGTGAGGTTGTCGGTGAGTGGTGAGGTGTACTGGGATTAACAGAAGCATACTGGCAAGTAATAAAAAAAAATTGTGTTTGGTAGCCGGTAAAGGTGTACTGGTGAGCGGTGAGGTGAAGCGTGGAGTGTGATGATGATTGTTGTGCCAAGACATGGCCACCGTGACAACTGATATCCTTGGGGTCAAAGCTTACTTGCTACTGTGGGATGAAACATGAGTGTCGGCAGCAGGAGGAGGGTGAGTGAAATGCTACGCTGCTCTGCTCTATTATGCCTCCCCGCCTCTTGCTTGTTTTGCTCCTCTCACTGACACTTTTCGTATGTAACCTTAGCTTGCGGAAAGATAAAACGAAAGACACGAAAATGGAAAAAGAAGACATCAAAAACAAAATATAAAGAATACATGGCATTATCTTAGTTAAGTTAGACCTCAGACGAAACGTTATCTACATATTCATCCAAAATATACATGCAACTATTTCATGTGTTGTCGGCATGTCAACAGCTGTTTGTCATATTTATGAATATCTAACACAGTCATGGACGAAACCCAACTAATATTTCACGCTGCATAATAATTCTAGCTTACATGTGTTATTTATTTTCTATGCCATTTTTTTCCGGTTGGTTATAGCTGGCGTTCGTAACTCAATGTGATGTATTCTATTGGTGATGGTCGTTCAAAAGAATATTTGTCTCAAAATTTATCTGCCACCAAAACGTCGATGTGCTCTGACCGCCGAACACAACGACTCCTTCCAGCATCCACGTAACTTTTTATTTTGTATGATGAGTTTTCTGGAATTCTGAAACTAAAATTTTTGTTTTTGTTCCACTGTGGAATATATTAGCAGAGAAGTGCAGAGATAGACCTTTACTCTCTCTCTCTCTCTCTCTCTCTCTCTCTCTCTCTCTCTCTCTCTCTCTCTCTCTCTCTCTCTCTCTCTCTCTCTCTCTCTCTCTCTCTCTCCTCTCTCTCTCTCTCTCTCTCTCTGTACCGTCGTATTCTTTTATAAACGTGTTTCTCTGCCAGCTGCATCACGGCACGGATTCGAGCACCGCCGAATCTCCCGGGCTGGATCGCTGGTGGAGCTCAGGTTTGGGCCAGTAACAATAGTACAGATTATCCTGCTTCAGCCCAGGAAAAAGGAGAGAGAGGAAAACGAAAAAAAAAAAGATTCCAGTTTCTACAGAAGTGAGCCTTTGATGAGTGGTGCTTCAAAAGTTACCTTTGATGAATCACGTTTGTACTTCAGTGCTCTGGAGCCAACACGGTGTGCAGATGTTTCTGTGCAGCAGCAATAACCGTTTGAAGTACTAACAGGTGACATTGGCAGATTGCTCCTCCACGTTTGGTACATCTGACGTGTGACTATGTATGATTTGTTTTTCTATACCTCACTACTACTATGAGTCACGTTGGTATTCAGTATTACCATCGCAATCATCATCATAATCAACCCATTTATTTTGGTTTGCAGTTTTTTCCTGTTAAGTATGAACATATGTCCAATAAGCCTACTTCCATGACTAACTAACTACATTCTGGCATACGGGAATGTTGGTCCGACTGAATCAAACACAACTCTGCTTCACATACTTCTCCTCGCGAAAGCATCTCACTATTTGGCGTTAAACCTTGATCCTGAGCACACCTGATCCCACCCTTCCAGCACGCAGAACTCCAGCATTCATCTCTAACATAATCCTTCCCTTCCCTCCTACAGCCCCACCTCGCGTGTGAGCACTTGCACGGCCCGTCTAGGATAATGCAATTAGTCTGGACTTCCCTTCCGTAATTTCCGTGCCGCCGGGATGATGGAGCGGGTCGCCACACACTGACTCATGCTGTTTGAGTTGCCGTGCAGGGGAGGGTGAGAGTGGTATGTGTAATTGTGAAGGTGTCTGAGGTTCCTGGGTGGAGTAGCCGAGGAAGCAGCAAAAGGTGCCAAGAAGGGCGGCAACACACTGATAAAGTTCAAGTGAAATGATAAAGAAGTGATATATTGGTGCTTGGTGTTTGTGTACTCGAGTTGAAAACGGAAATAGAAAAGAAAAAATGAGCAGGGCGAGTAAGGGCGTGTGCCAGTCAATAAACACGTGGAGAGGGACCTGTAGTATGAAAATAAACATGTCCACACAACACATCTTT
>JAXIVD010001329.1:22500-37500 GCA_036785275.1 Cancer borealis | reverse complement strand
AGAGAGAGAGAGAGAGGAGAGAGAGAGAGAGAGAGAGAGAGAGAGAGAGAGAGTGGGAGAGAAGAGAGAGAGGAGGGAGAGAGATAGGGTGTGTGTGTGTGTGTGTGGTGTGTGTGTGTGTGTGTGTGTGTGTGCGTGTGCGTGTGCGTGTGTGCTGTGCGTGTGCGTGTGCGTGTGCGTGTGTGCGTGTGCGTGTGCGTGTGTGCGTGTGCGTGTGCGTGTGTGTGTGTGTGTGTGTGGTTTTCCAAGTAAAAGGCTCAGAGTTCGTCACGTTGAAAATGGAGTCACATTTGTATTTAAATCCATTTCAGTGAGGTCGATTCTCTCAAAGGAGTGCAAAGGTTTCCCACTACTCGGCCCAACACTCTGGGTCTTGAGAGCTGAATTTGCATCGTACTGAACTTGTCTCTTCGCTTTTGCTGCAAAATTAAAATAAAAGTAACAGCAAACGCACTTTTTAAATTCCACTGTTTCGCAACGGAGAAAGTGCAGAGCAAAGCAGAAAAACCTGCTAGTATTGTCAACGTGTAAACAACAACGCTTGGGAAACAATGCATAAAATCCATCTATCCATCAGCCTCACTTTTCCACTTTCCTTTATCTGAGAATAAGTAAAACATTACCGATATAAATCAAACTGCGACACAAGGGTTCAAACTTCTTTTCAGATGTTGTGTTCAGAGATAACAACACTCGGTAAATCAAACGATGCCGAACCTTGAATGGGATTAAAATGTTTTCATGACTATAGTTATCAGTCATGTATAATGTGGCAGAACTTCATGAAATATTACTAGTGTAATACCACATTAATAAGCCAATAAACTGAGAGAGAGAGAGAGAGAGAGAGAGAGAGAGAGAGAGAGAGAGAGAGAGAGAGAGAGAGAGAGAGAGAGAGAGAGAGAGAGAGAGAGAGAGAGAGAGAGAGAGAGAGAGAGAGAGAAGCATTACGGAAAGAAAGAATTCCGTCATGTCAGTTATGCAATGCTTACAGTCGCTTTGATGGGATAAAAGTATTACTATAAAACCAGTATAGGCCTCACTGTATTGTTCTATGATTTATTGATTCAAAAATGTGTTCCCTTTTAGTGACAAAATTGCAGAAAAGTTATATTGGACAATTAGAAATAACTTTTAATTGTAATGATGATGATGATGATAATGATACAGGAGGAGGAGGAGGAGGAGGAGTAGGAGGAGTAGGAGGAGGAGGAGGATGAAATCATGATGATGCATATTTTTTCTTTTACATAGATAATCGTAATTCACTGTCAGAAGCAATCAATCCTAAGATTATTAGTCAGTCATATTAAATAGGAATTATCTGTGAATGTGAATTTGTGGGAGTGATTGATACGCGACACATGCAGTCTGCTGGTGGTTTCACGTGTTTCAACGCTTTTGTTGCATCGTATTATACTTCTAAAGTGGAAGGTGGATATAAAGTATGAAAGCACGTAATCTGAGAAATATTCCATAACATGCAATACTTAAATAGTGAATCGCTCCGAATGAAATATCCAAGTACAGACTGACATGAAACTGGAACTGCGTAGAGGAAATTAGAACTGCATTACACCACTCAGGGAAACAATTCAAATCCCTCGAAATAAAGCGATGAGAGCAATACTGAATAGATGTTTTATACCAGCAGGAGGGAATACTGTGAGCTCTAACCATATATTTGAGCAGAAGAATTAGCACTGATCAGCTATCTATCTCGTTTAGAGTTTTTATCTTTTCACTTTTACTGATACCAAGAAATTTCTGAGTGATGACTGAACGATGAAAAAACAGAAAAACACGAATGGCATCCCAGTTCAAGGCCATCGGGAAAAAAGGAAAAAGTGGTGTAAAGAATATCTGCAGCAGGTTAGTGTGCTGCAGGGGGCACGTGGCAGGATGGACGAAGAGAAAAGGTCCATCATATTTTACAGCCTCACTGGAGCTAATTTGGTCGTCACATTTCCATAAGTCAGACGGTAGAGGCGTCAGTGAGCAAGGCAATTAGTTAGCCATCACTTCACGCCTAATTGGTTCTTCCCCTCACACCTCCCCTCCTCGCACTGCTCATACTCCCCTTCCCTCTCCCTCACACGTCTACCAATTTTTTTCTCTCCTCCCTCGCCCCGAAAGCCCAAAATGAGGGGTCTAGACACACTGAGCGAAAACGACTTTATCTTAGGGTAATACATTTTCGGGTGTCGAGGGAGACTCTGCCGTTGCCCCATGGTTACGGCCGCCAACGATGCCATTCTTATCAGACAGCCTCAAGTTCTCCCTCACTGCACTCGCCCTTGCTCGTTCTCTTTCCTATCAATCCCTCTCTTCCCTATGTCGTTGCCATACTTGTATCATCAACACCTCCCTAGTAACCTAGTAGCTGGGAAGCTTCCTACGGCTTGAAAGCATGCATGAGGATGCTAATTATGTAAATAACTATATGCACTTATAGTTGTTATCAGTCTGTTCCAAAATACTCGTGAAAACTGTTGTAAATCCACTTTTATGTTTTTTTTTAAGAATAACATTTTTTCCAAAAAATCGTTACGGTTTTCAACCGAAATTATCCAATAAATCAGGTCTTATTGTTAGTATAGATAAACTATATGGTAATATGGTAATACAGACCACAATTATTTTTTGTTAATCTTATGTGACCTGGCTAAGGATTTTGATAATGTGAATCACATAATTTCTTTTATACAAATGTACTAGGCTTAAAAAAGAAATATATATATATATATATATATATATATATATATATATATATATATATATATATATATATATATACATATATATATATATATATATATATATATATATATATATATATATATATATATATATATAACATATTTATAAGTGCTAATTCAAATAAACCTACTAGAAACATTGTTATTTAACCACTTGTTTTAAGCTTGATTAATTGATTATTGCCATGAGATTTGTGGTAAAACAATTAAACTTTAATAATTAGTATACAATTATTACAGAATTTTACAGTCAAGATAGTTGTAGGCATCCAAAGAACATGACCATTTATCTCCCTTTTTCATAGAACTCCATTTGTTGAAAACTAAACACAAACATGTATATGACTTCTGCACAACAGTACATATGGCCTTATGAAGCTTATTTCCAGGCTGTTTTTTCTTTTAGGCCTACACAAGACATTACTGGACGTATAATTAGACAAAATAACCAGCCTATATGTGGCCCGAACTCGAATAAGCTGTGGTGCCAGGACTCCTACCATGGTGAAGCCTAACTGTGGAATAAACTCCCCACAGGCAGTACCTAAGCTCATACCTAGATCAATTATGTATCTACCTGTGTGTGTGTGTGTGTGTGTGTGTGTGTGTGTGTGTGTGTGTGTGTGTGTGTGTGTGTGTGTGTGTGTGTGTGTGTGTGTGTGTGTGTGTGTGTGTGTGTGTGTGTGTGTGTGTGTGTGTGTGTGTGTGTGTGTGTGTGGTGTGGTGGGTGGGTGGGTGGGTGGGTGGGTGGGTGGGTGGGTGGGTGGGTGGTAGTGCGAGCGCGCACGCTTGCTGCTCTCTCTCTCTCTCTCTCTCTCTCTCTCTCTCTCTCTCTCTCTCTCTCTCTCTCTCTCTCTCTCTCTCTCTCTCTCTCTCTCTCTCTCTCTCTCTCTCTCTCTCTCTCTCTCTCTCTCTCTCTCTCACAGGTTACATTATCAACGCTCATTCCTCCCTGCCCCACAACTATCAAGAAAGTAATCTTTCGGGTGGTGTAAAAACAGCACTTTATTTAGCTGTCCATTAAGAGGTCGAGAGAGTTTGTTAGAACACCCAACCAGACAAACTTGGGGCCGCTGGGAAAGATAAATTTAGTCTAGTTTAGTTTACTTGTGTGGAAATGAATGTGTGTGCTACTTGACACCCAAGGGAATTAAGTTTAAGAATTATTTAAACAAACGTTAATTATCTGGATGTGTATTCAAATATTTGTATATAACTTGTATTAAACACATATAAAATGGTTAATGTTATAGTGTACACCGCTTCATAAAAAGAAAATATGATTCATTGTCATATACTCCAAAGCAATAAAGAATCAAATATTCAGCATGATCGCCAGTGCGTCGTGGCCGCCTCTTGTCTTGCTGTGTGTGTCACGTCGGAACAGAATCCTTTAAAGTCGAGGATGAGAGATGACGCAGAAACCGAATATCCCTGAGGGTGAGGTCGGCTTCCCACCACCACGTGTTAATGGCAATAATCGAACAACATCACCTGCTGACATGAGCAATGGTGTCAAAATCAGACTCACTAAACAAAAGCAACGATGCACAGGAAAGATGTTTATTTTTCAATATTATCACGCAATCAAAACAATTTAAAAATACAATTGTAATAACATAATTATGATTACAAATGCACCAAATAAAGGGCTGCAGCATCCTCCCACTCGAGTGAGAAAACTTACTGTTTATAATCATGAAGATGTCCATTTATAGGTTTCATTACTTATTTCCGTTATTTCAATTCGTAATCATATTTCATTCTTTAACAGACTTTCATAACAACTTAGCAAATTGCAAACACATTATATATATCCTGGTGTGTGTTGTGTGTGTGTGTGTGTGTGTGTGTGTGTGTGTGTGTGTGTGTGTGTGTGTGTGTGTGTGTGTGTGTGTGTGTGTGTCTGTCTGTCTGTCTGTCTGTCTGTCTGTCTGTCTGTCTGTCTGTCTGTCTGTCTGTCTGTATGTATGTATGTATGTATGTATGTATGTATGTATGTATGTGTATGAATGTATATATGTATGTATGCATGTATTATATTTACTTTTTTATAAACATGTTTCCCAGTTGAAAACTATTTCCATTTGCCTATATCTTCCAGTTTGTTGTCTGCATGACTGAGGTTATTGAGATATCTCTCGTTTCCAACTATGTGTCCACTTAGACAGATCCTTCCTCATACAAGCACACACACGTGGAGATGGAAGCTGCCTCCTAACAGCAGCAGCACGCGAGGCAAAGCAACCGAAAATTCCGTTGTGTCGGCCGCCGGTAGCGGCGCCACCCTCCTCTGTGCACCTGAGTAGCGCCCGTAACTCTCGCGCGATGAAAGGATTTGTATGTATGCGCCGAGTCGAGCTGAGAGCCGAGTTAGAGATGACGGTGAATGCATGAGCCGGTGAGGAAGGCTTTCACGGTGCGGCTCGGGGAATGCATGAAAAAGGATGGCGAGGGACGTGTTGGCGTGTGTTGGAATCGCGGCACGGATAGGGGAGGCAGAATAGGGAGAGGCAGGTGAGCCGCCTGAGGCAAAAAGGTGCAGTCAAAGGGACCCGCTTTCCTTTACGGTGAAGGGAAAGAACCGTATAAATAAACTAAAGGTTCTCAACAGGAAACGTTTTTTCTGTACTTACGACCTATGTCAAACCTTATTCAGGTGTGTTGTGATGGTTGAATAAATGAAAGTATTTGTTATTCATTAGGTGTCATATTTTTTTCGCATTGCTACGTAAAATGAATCTGGAGTTAGTTTAAAATGATTCTAATAGATGATTGCTGACCATTCCGATGGTGAATATCAAACAGCACTAAGGAAAGCCTCGCACCGCAGACACGTCCACTCAGCATGATGTCACGGCACAGCGTCGCGGTGTGACGGGAATTACTCAGTCACGGCGGCTAATGTTTGATAAGCGATGCGATCACACCTTATGAATGTCTCTAGCCAGTGTGTGTGTGTGTGTGTGTGTGTGTGTGTGTGTGTGTGTGTGTGTGTGTGTGTGTGTGTGTGTGTGTGTGTGTGCGTGTCTGTGTGTGTCTGTGTGTGTGTGTGTGTGTGTGTGTGTGTGTGTGTGTGTGTGTGTGTGTGTGTGTGTGTGTGTGTGTGTGTGTGTGTGTGCTCGCTTTATAATTTCATATCATATTGAATATCAATTTTCCTTATATGAATTCAATCGTCCGAAAGTCATGTGGCTGGAAGAAAATCTAATCGCTTGTCTTTATGCAATTTCAGGACTCCAAAAATATAGGTTACGTAACATTTTATCAGTGCCATTTTCCATCTTAATGCGTGTCTATTAGTGTAGGTTTCTGGAAGCGTGCATGTGTATCTGTGTGTGCTTGTTGCCAGGGGCCTCGCCGCGCCTTGCTGACCGCATACTAATGATCGCATTATACAGGGGACAACACAAAGCCTTCGTGCACAGGCATACACGACCCCTGCCACCCTCCCCTGCCTCCTCCCTCTGTTATCTCTACCTACCACCTTCCCTTGTCATCCCTCCACTGCCGCGCTATCGACACCTGCTAACCTGCCACCTAACGCCTCACACATACACACTCTCTTCTGAAACCTTATAACAATCCTATAGGCCGCGTCTCTCTAACTTTCGCTCGGAGAGAATGTTCCTTACTCCACTACACCAACTATCTCCACCACAACTTCACTGCTACCACACTGCTTTGTCAATGTCATCCCCGCCACCCCCGAGCTATTAACCTGTCTAGAGGTGGACGCTTCTCAAATGGACACTAAGGGCCGTCTGTAAGGCACGTATCGTCTGTGTTCCGCATTGGCTTTGATGGTGAGGAGATTGTGTCTGCGAGCACGATGGGGTTTTGGCTTAGCTGGGGTATGATAATAATAATATGGTAATGGTTGCTGCCACCACCACCACCACCACCACCAACAACAACAACAACAACAACGAGATCAGTAACACAAATAACAATAAAAGTAGTAATAATAGTAGTAGTAGTAGTAGTAGTAGTAGTAATAGTAGTAGTAGTAGTAGTAGTAGTGGTAGTGGTAGTGGTAGTAGTAGTAGTAGTAGTAGTAGTAGTAGTAGTAGTAGTAGTAGTAGCAGCAGCAGCAGCAGCAGCAGCAGCAGCAGCAGCAGCAGCAGCAGCAGCAGCAGCAGCAGCAGTAGTAGTAGTAGTAGTAGTAGTAGTAGTAGTAGTAGTAGTAGTAGTAGGAGAAGGAGTAGTAGTAGGAGAAGGAGGAGTAGTAGGAGTAGGAGTAGTAATAGTAGTAGTAGTAATAGTAGTAGTAGTAGTAGTAGTAGTAGTAGTAGTAGTAGTAGTAGTAGTAGTAGTAGTAGTAGTAGTAGTAGTAGTAATAACAATAATAGTAATTATGATTATAATATTAATGATAATAATAATAATAATAATAATAGAAAAATATTAATATGAAATGGAATACAAGGAAAAGAAATAGAGAAGAATGAAGAAGAACAGAGGAGAAGAAAGTTGAATACATTGTTTATATATATGATTATATCTTTATAAGTAAATATATGAAAGAATCTTTAATAAAAAGTTAAAAAGTATAGAGGTAAAGTTTTGCAAAGGCGGATGCAAGGAACACGTTGAATGATTCTGCACACGAGGTAAAAGAAAAAAAAAATCATCCAAGGCATAGAAAAAATAACACTTTAAGGGAAAAATTACATTCTTCCAAACATTCGCGAACAAAATGCTAACAAGCGACATGAAATATGACAATAAAAAAAAAAAAATTGTGCAGTAAACAAGACTGAAAGAAAAAAAAATTAAGCGACAGGAATACTTAGCGAGAACCAATCGATTAATTCATCATTCAATCACTCGACACACAGGTAACCAGGTGAACTTCAGTAGCTATAGAGCACCTGATGCATATTTAACTCCCTGTAAAGCCTCAATGTACCCGCTCGATGCCTCCCTATACCAGCGGTCTAATTACAACACAAAGGTAATGGCTTCAGGTAACGCTTACAGTAAAGACGAATGAATCACTGTTCTCCTTTGAGGGTGGAGTATAGGAATATTGAGTGTGTGCTTATTCACTTACTTGTGCAAGGACAATGGTGACCAGATGCTAATGAATAGTGTTAAGGAAAAAATAACCAAGCTGTTTCATCATTCTAAGAAATATCGCTTTGAATATGTTTTACGTGTTCAATTCATATGAGTAGCTGTTTCTATGTCACAGGCTATTGGAGCACAGTATCGGCGCAGCCACGGTCGTGTTTTGCTATAATAGGCTCTTCAATTTTGTCATCGTTTAGGCCTATGCTATTGCCTACCAGACAGCCCTCGTATACCAAAATGACTAAAGAAGACAGTATATGGAACGGTATAGTAGTAGTACCTCCATACATACACCTATACACACAAAAAAACATACACATAGCTCAGACACCTCCCGTTCTGGGGTAGAAAAAAAAAACATAACGACAAGGAGGAGAAAAATCATTGGAAGACACTGCCATACGTTTTGAGTTCTTTTGGCCGCCGCTAGGGGACCCATGACTCATGAGGAACCGGAACACGGCAATGGATAATGGTCAATAAGACTACCGGTGAAGGGTGTTGAAAGGGAGGAGTGAGGGGAGGATGGGTAATAGGTGTGCGGATAATGGATTTTTTTGTGAGTGATGGGTAAAAGTGAGGTGGGTGACTGGCGGGTGGAGGTGTGTGGATGGCAATAATGGGCAATTAGTCTGAGTCTTGGCGTGGCGGGGGGTCTTTTGTCTCCCCTTCAGTCGATATTTCCCCCTCATTGTGCCCGAATGCTGGGGAGCCAAACGGTCCCTCCCGTGCCAAGTGTCACCCGCAGCGCCTGTCACCCTCCACCTCCCAACACCGTCCACATGTTGTTGTTGGAGATGATCATTGTTATTGTTGTTCTTTTTGTTGTTGTTTTGAGTCATGGTGGTGGTTGTTGTAAAGGTGGTAGGACGGTGGTGTGGTGGTGGCGTGGTGGTGAATGGTGGTGGCGGTGGTGGTAGTAACGGTGATAGTGATGTAAAGGCGGAGCTAACGTGGTAGTGGTAGTGATGGTGGTGGCGGCTGTATTTCATCCCCTCTTATACCTACTTTCCCTCCAGCAAAGTTAGCGCGCTCAAAAACGTGCACCCAGGACAGAGTTCCCGCCTGAACACTCTTCCGACGCTCTAATTTATTGAAGTTTAGTGCAAAATACGTTCGAAAAACCAGGTGGATTAGCTGGGAAACTCCTTTAGTTTTTTTTTCCCCTTTGTTGCGAGTCCCATGTGACGCTTACAGTGCACCCTCCCCCCTCTTGCAGGCCTCTGGGTTGCACACAGAGAAGAGAACTGTAGAGGGAAACACCTGCAGCAAAGGCGTTGTATAATCTACAACTCCCAACGTGGCCCATTGATTCCAATACTCAATTGTACTGAATTTAACAACTACGTCGATAATTTTACTCCTAGTCAACAAATATATAATAGAAATTCACATATAATACATGCTGCTACATTTCATTCCGATATAGATAAACAGGCGTATATGCAGTTAGATATTATTCACTGACGGATAGAAAGGAGAAAGAAAAGAGTGGGACGAGGTAGCCAAACATACAAATACATATATTCAGCGAGGAAATGTTCGATCCTCCTCATGGACCATTGATAACATTGTCACTCGCTTGGTGTATTAACATCTTCTGCCTGTCAGTCTGTCTTTTACAAGTCTTGGTGTGGGTTGCCAGAGAGCGTCTGCTTTCCCTCTTTCATGCGACAAGGACCCACAAAGGGAGAGCACCTCCAATAATGAACATTCCATTTCGACGCGTTTCTTTGTTGAGCAGCAGCAGCATTTTCCTTCATGTTTCTTAAGCCCTTGGTCGGACTTCACAACACGCACACAAGAACCCACGCACACAAGAACCCATGCACACATACACATACAAGCACACACACACACACACACACACACACACACACACACACACACACACACACACACACACACACACACACACGAAATAATCTCTCTCTCTCTCTCTCTCTCTCTCTCTCTCTCTTCTCTTTCTTTCTCTCTCTCTCTCTCTCTCTCTCTCTCTCTCTCTCTCTCTCTCTCTCTCTCTCTCTCTCTCTCTCTCTCTCTCTCTCTCTCTCTCTCTCTCTCTCTCTCTCTCTCTCTCTCTCTCTCTCTCTTCGGCCACCCTCGCGAACAGTTTCTGACATAAGCTAGTTTAGGGCACCGTGCTCTTATCTCTACCAAAAAAGGCTTAAGGTCAAAAATTACCTGCCACCAAGGAAGACTATAACATATTTTTTTGCCACCTCACTTAATGAATCAAGACAGGTAGCTGCACACAGGTAGACTTAAGTATATACGTTTGCGTTAATACCTGTTTTACGGTTTATTCTTTTATTAATATTGCAAGAACCACACACAATGATGGTAGTCCTGTTAATTGTACACAAAGCATCGCAACTTGTGTGTGTGTCTGTGTCTGTACGTGTGTGAGTGTATTATTTTCTTCTTCTTGTGTGTGTGTGAACGTATTGTATAACAGTGCTCCCTCAGTAGCGGGCAACTCACCCTGCAGCTCCTCGCTCTAACTCACTGCAGACGTGGCTAGTAATTATTTTAAATCCAATAAACAATTAATGTATCCTTTATTTCTTGTTATTCCTCGTTATCTCCTTTACCAAGACGCGCCGATTTAATTAGACCATCTTACAATGCTGGTTACATAAGATTTAATGCCATTCTAATGAATACATGTCACATAGTTTGTTATATTATTGTTATTGTTTTTTATACAATTAACATTTTCGTACCCATGAAATTAGTATTACTATTTCTATTATTATTATTATTATTGTTATTATTATCATTGTCATTATCATTATTATTACCATTATTATTATTAATCATAAGCATCAGAGGTAACTATAGCTATGTTAATTTGCATGTCAATAATATCCCCTTCTCAGCCCGCCTCTCGCTACATCCACTCCGCCGCCCCTCTCTGCCTCCCTTCGGTATTCCTCCCTCATCCCCTTCTCCCCGTCTTCCTCCATCACCCCCTCCCTACCCCCGCTCTGTTCCCGCCACTCTATATTCATTACACCATCGTAACACCCACCACCATGACCTGCCCTGGATTGGTTCCCGTCTGACCGACCATAGCGACGATCACCGCAAAGGAATCCCCGATACTGCATATTGTTATTGATTATTGCCCGTCGGTGGGTCGAGGAACGGACGGGAAGGGGTTGGGGGAAGGCGGCCAGTAGCAAAGAGGAATACATGAGAGCCGCCTGCCGCAGCACCTGGCAACTTGTAACTCTGTTTTTCTTCCGTGGTAACCTAACTTGCCGTCCTTAACTTGGCGCGCTCTGAAGTCGTCAAGAAACTACGTGAGCCTCATTTATTACCGGAACGACGCATCCTAACACGGCTAGCGGCGGCCGTTATCAAGTGTGGAGAACATAGAGCGTCAGGCGACATGTTCTTTTTACTTTTTATTAGGGGGTGGGGATCTATTTGGATCAATCTGGTTTTTTTTTCATTCTCTCTCTCTCTCTCTCTCTCTCTCTCTCTCTCTCTCTCTCTCTCTCTCTCTCTCTCTCTCTCTCTCTCTCTCTCTCTCTCTCTCTCTCTCTCTCTCTCTCTCTCTCTCTCTCTCTCTCTCTCTCTCTCTCTCTCTCTCTCTCTCTCTCTCTCTCTCTCTTGACAAATAAACCCACAAGAACAAGAACTTTAAAACAAAACCAAAAAAAAGATGCTTCAACCTCCATTCCTAGAGGCGGGTGCTAACTGTACCTCTTTCACACAAGGTTAAGAAGGGCAAAGAAAGCCGAGGTCATCAGGGCGTGGTGGGAAGGGAGAACTTGACCTTTCAGCCAGGAAGAAGGTGGCACAAGGAAGCAAGGGAGGGGTGTGGCGTGGGTATGGTAGGTAAGCTTGTGCGAAGGAAGGGAGTGGCCATCTGCTTTTGGTAAACATCAGGCCGGTTGGGATAACAGTACTCTCTCTCTCTCTCTCTCTCTCTCTCTCTCTCTCTCTCTCTCTCTCTCTCTCTCTCTCTCTCTCTCTCTCTCTCTCTCTTTCTCTCTCACACACATTTTTAATCACTGCATAGAAAGATAAGAACAATGCAGCATTCAGAAGTCTTCAGTGGGTGCGCAAGAGAAAATTTGCCTCCGGGTATTGCATAAAATAAAGATGGAATGAATAAATCCGCACCTTCAGGAATACTCTCTATATTGATATTCTCGCCTCAGATTGTTCCTGTGTGTGTGTTGGAAGGGGGTTTGGGGTGAAAAAAGAATACAGCACCTGCATTTTTGCTTTGTACTGTGCCATGAGGGACGAGGAAGGTTGCAGGGGAACATGACAAATGGTGCATAAAGGACTGGCGTTCCTTAGTTTTGGTCGTGAACCTTGAAACGCTACAAGACAATGAAACATCCAAGGAAATCCTGTATGTAGTACATGATCGATTCAAGGGTTAGTATTTTTCTTTATCAAACGTCAATATGATGGTTACTATTACTTTGATCATATACTATACTATTACTACTATTATTATTACTACTACCACTACTACTACTATTACTACTACTACTACTACTACTACTACTACTACTACTACTATCTACTACTACTAACTATTATTACTACTACTATTACTATTATTAATACATCTGCTATTACTACTACTACTACTTATATTACTACTAGTACTACTATTACTACTACTAATAATAATAATAATGATAATATAAAAAATATTAATAATAATAATAATAATAATAATAATAATAATAATAAAATAACAATAATGATAATAGTAATAATAATACTTATACCACAAAACTACATACACTACTATCACACAGCTTCATAAATACAATACTAGCCTACACGGTATACGCTACGGGAGCAATACAGGAATAGATCGGAAACTGGCGGACTAAACCTATAGTGACCTAACGTGTCGCGTGTGTCCGTCACGTGTGACCATTCTGTCGTATGCAACAGTACCAACATTTTTTTCAAATTTTGAATCACCTCCGAAAATTCAATTTTTCACCGTTGTCAAGCAAAACCAACACAATATTTCAAGTTATTGAATGCACAAATTTAAATTTGAAGATAGACGCATACATTTTTTTCCCTTAAAAGTATCATGAGGACACACTGAGTCGAGTCCTGGTATATGAGCTTGAACACAACAGGTTGGTGTGAGTGGTGTGAATCTCGCCTTTGCAGCGTCCTGCTTCCAGTGGGTCCAGACGCGAGCAGACTTCTGATTCCTGGTCGACCTCTTCGGCTCAACTTAAATGACTGACGCCTCAGCCCAGGCCTTTGTGTCTCAGGTGGCCATAGACCATGTTTCTTAACGAAGGATTTTCTGCATTGCATGCAGTGCTGCCACGGAACATGCGGCTGTCAGACACCAACTATATAAAAATAATTTTTCGAACTTCCAATTGTTATGAAATGCAATTAGGTGTACAACAAAAAATTATCTGCCACTAGGATGGCGGTGGACACGTACCTCGTAACAACCTGGGTCTACTTTCATTTCACCATCATGACATACATAGCTGCTACGATACGTAATACTCCAAACACAGCGAGTATAATGTACTTGCACTCAGCCTAACAGGTGACCTAAAAGCTAGCTCATGGTACCCACTGTGTGTTTCTAAAATCTGCCATGAAAGGTTCAGCCAGAAGGAACATGTGGGTGTCCCAAGGTCTTAAGTAGGAATCAAGCTAAGTCTCATGAGTGTGTGTTCGAGGCCTTTCTACTACGATATTTCACCCAAAAAGAGTCAACGAGTCCTTTTAAGTTCAAAATTCATCAAAAAGTTACAATTACCTAGAAATTGTACTACAACAGCACATAAAAGAAAAGAAAACACGAATGAATGTGTTAGTAGTTGATGAACAAAATAAATGTTGTGGAATTTATTAGTTTATTTTAGATATATATTGAAAATATACAAACTGAGGCTGCGTTAAGTATTCATGTACACTGCCGATGAAAGATGCAAATAGCTATAAAATGTGAAGAGCAGAAAATGTTACGGAAGAAAAATATAACCGAAATAGAGCCAGACAACAAAGAACTCGGTGGACAGAGAGAGAGAGAGAGAGAGAGAGAGAGAGAGAGAGAGAGAGAGAGAGAGAGAGAGAGAGAGAGAGAGAGAGAGAGAGAGAGAGAGAGAGCGAGAGAGAGAGAGAGAGAGAGCGAGAGAGAGAGCGAGAGCGAGAGCGAGAGCGAGAGCGAGAGAGAGAGAGAGAGAGAGAGAGAGAGAGAGAGAGAGAGAGAGAGAGAGAGAGAGGGGAGATTATGAGAACAGCATACAGAGGGAAAAGAAAAAAAAATATTAGTGAAACAGTTTAATAAAAACGAGGAAGATGATAGCAGTGCTAGGAGGAGGAGGAGGAGGAGGAGGAGGAGGAGGAGGAGGAGGAGGAGGAGAGGAGGAGGAGGAGGAGGAGGAGGAGGAGGAGGGGAGGAGGGGAAGGAGGAAGAGGGAGAGGAGGGGAAGGAAGAGGAGGAGGAAGAGGAAGAAAAGGAAGAGGAAGAAAAGGAAGAGGAAGAGGAGGAAGAGGAGGAGGAGGAAGAGGAGGAGGAGAAAGAGGAGGAGCAGGAGAATCAGGAGGAGGAGGAATGGAGAAGAAAGAGAATGAAGAAAAGACAAAGGACGGAAGAAATGGAGAGAAGGAGGAAGAGAATGAAGAGATACGGAAGATGGAGAGAGGAAAGAGAAAAGGCGCGAGTGAGGAGATGGAGGAAAAAATAAAAAATAAAGGAGAGAAGGAGAAAATTAAGGAAATGATGAGGAGGAGAAGGAGTAAAGCGGAAGGAAGAAGGGAAGGAAGGTAAAAGAGGGAAGAAGGGAAGAAGGGAAGAAAAGGAAGGAGGGGAGAGGTTTGAGACAGGCGTTGAGTGTTTAACAAAAATAAACAATTCAGCTGTGTTGACGGACGGGGCGTGGTGAGCCGCCCTATGTCTCTTTTCTTCCTTTGTGCGTCTCCTCCCGCATCTTTCTTCACTTTACACTACATTTATTTCTTCCTACTAGTTTTCTCTAATCATCTTGGCTTCCTTATCTCATCCTACTGCTTTAAAATAAAAAATATATAAAAATAAAATACATCATTAGACCCGTCAGTTTTTTTTTTTTTTTTTTTTTTGTAACCTGTGTTTTTCTCTACACTTCTTCTTTTTTTTTTTTCTCCCTTTGTATATTTA